>JAJDFE020000030.1:0-105608 GCA_021527465.2 Geoglossum glabrum | reverse complement strand
CTCCGTTCAGGTATTTTTCTGGCCTTTTCTCACAGGATGCATGGAAAGCCCCGCTGGCTTGTTTAAAACGAAAAAATGCTCGGTTTCGGCAACTATCGCTACCTCTGGCAATTTTTCTCCTATTTGAGTCTTTTTACGTTGGACCGAAGCCCCTGCTTGATTCAATTGTTTCTCCCAACTTACTTCATCCCCCAGTCTCATTTTAATTTTGGGTTCTTTAGCAGTAAGGCTATTTACTTGGATTTTTCCATCCTGGATAAACTGTTTGAGCTGTTCGCGAGAAAAACCAACCAGTTCTGTAGTCAGAAACTGGTCCAGACGTTTCCCCACCATACGCAATTTCACTCGTCGCCTTTCTTTGACAACTCTTGTCTGCTTTACTTTTTTCACATTTCGTTGCGTCATACCAGATCTTTTGAACCCCCAAATTGTAGCATGCTTTCCGTGAAAAACCAGGCCTCAAATTTATACGCTCGTTGTCCCCAGCTTGTGCACGAAACCTACACCCTCCTCGGTAGGCTTCAAAAACTAATCTAGTAGAGCAATAATTTATCATACTACTATATATTGTATATTCATTGTTTAAAAAATAATTTTTGGAACAAAAACCCCTTCTTTCTGCGATGATTTGACAGGCTATTTGACACTCACTATGATGGTGAAGCACCCAACTTTTTTTCAACAAAAAGTATGTCAAAAAGGTGGATCTAAAATCAGTTTTTTACCCTTAATTTTCTTCGCTTATGTATCAAGATAATTGTTGTGGTGGTGGTTGCTGTGAAACAGAATCTGTCATGGAAACCCCAGGATTTTTTCCAGTGATTGGAAAACAAGTTCCTAATCTTGAATTTGATTACTACCATCAAGAAAAATTTAGCCGGGCTCATTTCTCTGATTACCGTGGTAAATGGGTAGTTGTATTTTTCTATCCAGCTGATTTTACCTTTGTATGTCCAACGGAACTCGAAGAGATGCAGAAAAATTATCAGAAGTTCCAAGAACTTGGCGCCGAAGTACTTTCTGTTTCTACCGACACCAAATTTACACATAAGGCCTGGCATGATCACTCACCAGCTATCAAAACACTTGAGTATCCAATGGTCGCTGATCCTTCTCATGAAATTTCCAAGACATTCGGTGTCTTTATCGATGAAGGAGAAGATGTTGGTCTCGCTCTTCGCGGCAGTTTCGTGATTGATCCAGATGGAGTACTCCAAGCTTATGAAGTGCACGCTAATAATGTCGGTCGTTCTGCCGATGAGCTCCTTCGCAAACTAGAGGCCGCTATTTTTGTTCGCGAACATCACGGCGAAGTCTGTCCTGCTAACTGGAAGAAAGGCGGCAAGACATTGAAGCCTGGTATTGACCTCGTGGGAAAAATCTAAAACAAAAAATTATGCCGTATACCGCTAAAAAATTTGAGCATCTGTTGGGACTCGCTGGTTTCTCAGACACCCTCCTCACCAATCACTTCACTCTGTATGAAGGCTATGTGAAGAACACTAATTTGCTCGGGGAGAAATTGAAGTCCCTCACCGAAAGTGGGGAAACTGCGGCTCCAGAATTTGCTGAACTCAAACGGCGTTTTGGTTGGGAATGGAATGGCATGCGCATGCATGAACTTTACTTCGGCAATATGACCAAAGAAGCTGCGCCGCTTGCAGATAGCACCCTCAAAGCCAAACTCACCGAGATGTACGGTGGTATCGAAAATTGGGAAAAGAATTTCGTTGCCACCGGCGCGATGCGTGGCATCGGTTGGGTGGTCCTTACTCACGATGAGGAGTCAGGTAAACTCTACAATGTTTGGGTGAATGAACATGATCTGGGACATCTTATTGGTACCACCCCGCTCCTTATTATGGATGTGTTTGAGCATGCCTTTATGATCGACTACGGCCTGAAACGAGCTGATTATATTACAGCCTTTATGAAATCAATTGATTGGAAAGTCGTCGAACAACGTTTTGCATCCCACTCATCCTAGATGTTTCGTGCTTCAAAAGTTTCTGATCATCTATTATTTAACCCACCCCGCAACACAAAAATATGACCCTCGAGAAGATCCGCCGGCGCGATGGAGAGATTATTCCCTTCGACCGAAAGCGTATTGAACAAGCGATTGAACTCGCCTGCGATGCTATTGCCATTACCGACAAAAGCTTTATCCCTGCTGTAACCGATGCTGTACTCGTTGACCTCGACCGTGTTTATGGTGAAATTTTCGTCAATAGAATTCCTACAGTTGAAGATGTTCAAGACATCGTCGAGCGCGAACTCGTCAAAGCCAATCAGTTTGAACTCGCCAAAGCCTACATCCTCTATCGGCAAGAACGCAAGAAAGAACGCGAAGAAACCCATGAACGTCTCGTCCGAGAATTTGAAGAGAAAACTCTTAAGGTGACAAAGTCTGATGGTTCCAAAGAATACTTCGATGTCAAAAAACTACGTGCTGTATTTGATCGGGCTTCCAAAGGATATGAAGAAGAGTGTCAATTCACTGACCTCATGGAATCTTTTAAAAAGAATCTGGTCGAGGATATCAAGACCTCTGATATTGAGAAGCTCCTCGTTAAAACCTGTGTCGACCTTGTAACGGTAGAAAATATCAATTGGCAAAACATCGCTGCGCGTATTCTCCTCGGTGGTCTGTATAAAAAAGCTATCAAGAATCGTGGTCTTGATCAGCGTGATATTTATTCACCCGCTGCCTACAAAGCGCACTTTGATGATTACATACAGAAAGGACTCTATTACAAAGAGTTCTACCAGTATTATTCTGAAGAAGATATTCTCGCAGCAGGGAAGCACCTCTCGAAAGAAACTGATGAGAGTTATGAGTACACGACGATCGTTTCCTTTATCAAGCGCTATCTCTTGAATCCCAACAAAATCATACATGAACTCCCTCAAGAAATGTACATGTCGGTAGCGCTCTTTCTGGCTATTCCAGAAACTGATGAGAAACGCCTTCCGCTTGCCCTCAAGATTTACGAGCATTGTTCCAAGCAGCGCATTTCCCTGCCAACGCCGACGCTTTTGAATGCTCGTACTAATTATCATCAGCTTTCGAGCTGCTTCAAAATTAATGTCGATGATGATCTGCGTGGCATTTACCATGCCGTTGAGAACATGGCCCAGATTTCAAAATTCGGTGGTGGGGTTGGAGTGTACCTCGGTAATATCCGTGCTCGGGGTGGGGCTATTCGTGGTGTGAAGGGCATGTCAGGTGGCGTCAATCCCTGGATCAAAGTCATTAATGATACCGCTGTAGCCGTCAATCAGCTTGGCAGTCGCCTTGGCGCTATTTCAGTCACCCTCGATTTCTGGCACCTTGATATTTATGATTTCTTGGATCTCCAGACGGAGACGGGAGACATTCGTTCCAAAGCCTTTGATATTTTCCCAGCGGTTTCGATTCCTGATATTTTCATGCGTCGCCTCCGTGAAGGCAAGAGTTGGACTTTGTTTGATCCAAATCAGGTAAAAAAGCTCTACGGGAAATCTCTTCAGGATCACTTTGGAGAGGAATTCGACCACTTCTATGAAGAACTCGAGCGGGATGAGCGTCTGGATATGAAGAAAACGGTGGATGCCAAAGAACTCTTCAAGAAGTTCCTCAAGACTACGGTAGAGACGGGGATGCCTTATGTCTTCTTCCGTGATACTGTGAACCGTCTCAATCCGAATAAACACGCCGGGAATATTTATTCCACCCAGCTCTGCACGGAAATCTGTCAGAACACCTCAGCTTCAAAGTTTATCGAGGAAACCATTGAGGATGGTAAGATCGTGCTCCGCTATGAACCAGGAGACCTCGTCGTCTGTAACTTAGCCTCCATCAATGTGGCCACAGTCCACGAGCCAAGCATGATTGCTCAAGTCTTCCCGGTACTTATGCATGTTCTCGACAATGTTATTACGCTCAATTACTACCCTATCAAAGAAGCCAAGCGTACCTCTGAACGCTATCGTTCTGTAGGGGTTGGCTACCTTGGCTTGGCTGAGTATCTGGCTACGAGAAAACTCGCCTACGATAGCGAGGAAGCTCGTCAAGAAACCGACCGTCTCTTTGAACGGTATGCTTATCACACCTATCGAGCTTCAGTGGATATCGCCAAAGAGCGCGGTACCTATGAACTCTATCCTGGTAGTGAGTACTCTAAAGGGATCCTTCTGGGTAGGAACCAAGAATGGTACGAAAAAAATACCCCCTTTGCCGATGAATGGCGGGAACTCTTCAAAGATATGGCCGAGCATGGAGTCCGTTTTGCGTACCACACTGCCCCCGCCCCCAATACCTCAACCGCGGGCGTCGTAGGTACGACCGCTGCCCTCCTTCCGATCTACAAGCGTTATTTCGTCGAAACCAACCTGTCGGCTCCAACCATTCGGGTGGCTCCCAAGCTTTCCAAGGACAACTTCTGGTTCTACAAGGAGTATATCCACATGGATATGGCGGATGTCATTAGCCTCATCGCAGTCGTCTACAAATGGGTTGACCAGTCCATTAGCTTCGAGTGGATGATTGACCCAGCACGAGTCAGTCCTGCCCAACTCTACGGTTACTACCAACAAGCCTGGGAAAAAGAGATTAAGACTGTCTACTATGTCCGGAGCCTCTCTGGAGAAGCCAAAGATGACTGCGTCAGTTGCAGCGGCTAAAAGAGAAGAAAAATACCGTTTCAATCAAAAAGTAAACTTATGCCAGATACCATTCAGTCCAATTTCCTCTTTAATCCAAAAGGGGATGACACCGTCGAAAAACGTACCATCATCAAGGGCAATACTACTGGTCTTTTCAACTTGAACGCCGTGAAATATCCTTGGGCCAAGTCTCTCTATCAGGTGATGGTGGGAAACTTCTGGGTTCCAGAAAAAGTTTCTGGCCTCAAAGATGATGCCCGTATGTTCAAAAGTGACCTCTCTCTCGAAGAACAACGCGCTTACAAGGGCACCATTTCCTTCTTGACTTTTCTCGACTCGATCCAGACCGTCAATATCCCGCATCTCGCTGATTATGTGACTAGCCCTGAGGTAAACCTTGTCCTCTCCATCCAGGCCTACCAAGAAGCCATCCACTCCCAGTCATACGCCACCATCCTCGAATCAGTGGTGGACTCTAAAGAACGTGAAGAAATCTATTATCTTTGGCGTACTGACTCGATTCTCTTGAAGCGCAATCAGTATATCGGCCAAATCTACCAAGATTTCATCGATAAGCCCACCGATGAGACGTTCTTCCGAGCGATCGTTGCCAACTTTCTCCTTGAATCCATCTACTTCTACAATGGCTTTGCTTTCTTTGATATGCTCGTTGACCACATGAAGATGCTCGCTACGGGCCGTATGATCGCTTATATTCGCCGCGATGAGCTTACCCATGTGACTATCTTCTCTAACCTTATCCGTGAGATCAGGAAGGAATTCCCAGAAATCTATAACGTAGAAGTTATCAAGGAAATGGCCAAAATTGCAGTAGAGCAGGAAATCGAGTGGTCCAAGCATATCCTCGGGAACAAAATCCCAGGGATTAACGGTGAAACCACCGAGGGCTACACCAAGTGGCTCGCTAACAAACGCTTGGCGATGCTCAATATTGATCCGATCTACCCAGAAGCTATTGATAATCCCTATAAGCATCTCGACCGTTTGCAGGATGTAAACAGTGACAAAGGCAATTTCTTTGAAACAACTGTCGTCAACTATACTCAATCGTCAAGCATGAATGGGAGCTGGGATTTCTAGGGCACACGTCACAAAAAAAACTCTCGGATTTATTTCCGAGAGTTTTTTTTATGGCTTTACATAGTACAAGACTAGTTTCAAAAAGAGTGCTCATTCAAAAAATTTTCTCTTTCTGCTTAGCTTAAAGTATACTAAAGGCAAGAAACTTTCTATGAAAAAACAACTGTGGCTTGCTCTGGTTTTTGCATTGCTTTCATGTCTGGTAGGTTCGCCTGCATTCGCAGCTATCTATACAGATGAGGAGTGTGGACAAATCAAGGGAACAGGAGGCCTCAACGCAGAATGTCGTTCTAAAATTCTCTTAGGAGACGGTTGTTTCGATAGAGAGAGAACCGTGGGTGAGTGTCACCCTAATCTCGCAAGTCCCTTAAGAAATAGGGCTTGTTGTGTCTCAGATGAAACTAACATTGCCTCAACCGCTGCCTGTACTGGAGCCACTGGAAAGTGTTCCACCAATGATGGGACCTGTGCCCGATTAAATGGGAATTTGCCTGCTGGACAAAAATACGACCCCATTGGAACCTGTGACACACCTGCGGATACATGTTGCAAAATAGGAGCTGCTACGAGCGGGTCTGGAGCCACTGAGTACTGCGCTACTCTCGGAGGAAATTGTACCGTAAACACTAATTGTCCAACTGGAAAATCAAATATCGGCATCTGTGGAGCTGATCCAACCAGTGGGGCTGCTCGTATTTGTTGTGGTATTCCATCAGGATCTTCTGGCACCGAAGCTTCCCTTGGTCGCATGAACTATACCCTGCTTGAAGAAATTCCAGGGCAGGCTGGCACGAGTGGAGACTTAGGAAGCTATTTACAACGTTTGTATTCCTTTACCTTCTGGGCCATTGGGATAGCCGCGGTCTTTATGCTCACGATTGGAGGGTTTATGTATGTCACTTCAGCAGGAAACACCTCTCGGATTGGGACAGCCAAGACCATTATTGTTGATTCACTGCTTGGGATTATCATTGCTTTGTTTGCTTGGCTTTTCCTCTATGTATTGAATCCTGATTTGACGGAGGGACTCGCGGTACCAGGACTTAGTCCTATTGGTATAGGGGGTGGGGTGACGGGAGATGGAACCGGAGGTGGAGGTACCAGTGGAGGGGCTACCTGTACGGACCCAGATCCCCTGAAAGCCAGCCTTGCTACAGGAGGGAGTATCTGTGCCGGCTATAGCTGTAAAGGGACTTGTTCCTTTCCAGCGAATGTAACCAGTGCTATTGACCAGGTAGTGAGCCAAAATCCCGGTGTCGACAAACGCATTATCAAAGCCATTATTTGTAAAGAATCAAGTGGTAACCCGAATGCTGGCCCTTCTGTAGCAGGTGCCTGTGGACTGATGCAGATTGTTAATCCCGATCCAAATTCAAATTGGAAAAATGGCTGCCCCGCCTCTATCCTCGACCCAGTAGAAAATATTCGCCAAGGCATTGCTCTCTACAAACAAAAATTGAGTGCCGTCTCAGGATTGAATTACTCTGGAATAACCAAGCTCGAAATGGCGTTGGCTTCCTACAATTGCTGTGCGAATGGAGACAATCCTAACAGTCAAAGCGTGAGTTGTGCTACGAGTGACGGTTGGTCCTCTATTCCTAAATGGGCTTGCCCTATCGATCCTGGATCAGGCACTCTCAACATGTGTACCGTAAAAAACTATGCTTGCGAAGTAGAGGCCTGCGCCAGTGCCTACTAACTCTCAGGTTTGTTTCTTATTCTCGCAACCAGAAGTTTCCGAGAGATGGTATACTGAAAAAGATATACACTTTATGTCTTTCAAGAAATTTTTGTTTTTGTTCGGATTTTTTTTCTGTTTGAGTAACCCTCTTTTGGTAGAGGCTCAAGCAACTACCGATATTAGCTGCCAAGCTGCTGGTGGCCAATGCAACCTCGCTAACCCCGGAGGTGCCTGTGCCGATGGCAAGAGTGACGTTGGATTTTGCGATAGCGTAGTCAATACTGACCCAAATGGTAATCAACAAGGAGGAGGAGATGTTAATCCACGCTGTTGTAAAGCTATCCCTGCGACGCCCCCCACTGGCACCGAAGCTTCCCTTGGTCGCATGAACTATACCCTGCTTGAAGAAATTCCAGGGCAGGCTGGCACGAGTGGAGACTTAGGAAGCTATTTACAACGTTTGTATTCCTTTACCTTCTGGGCCATTGGGATAGCCGCGGTCTTTATGCTCACGATTGGAGGGTTTATGTATGTCACTTCAGCAGGAAACACCTCTCGGATTGGGACAGCCAAGACCATTATTGTTGATTCACTGCTTGGGATTATCATTGCTTTGTTTGCTTGGCTTTTCCTCTATGTATTGAATCCTGATTTGACGGAGGGACTCGCGGTACCAGGACTTAGTCCTATTGGTATAGGGGGTGGGGTGACCCCAACACCCACTCCTACAGGGGGAAATGGATCGCTTGCTCAACAAATTCTGACTGGTGGCAATGGCATTACTTTAAGTTCATCAGGAGATTGCAGCAGCGCTAGCGGTACCGTAAGCCCTCGATTGAACATTACTGAAGCAGCTACCAATGGAAGTATCACCCGTTGCCAGGCTGGATGTCCTGATACTGGACTCTGCACCCAAACAACCGGCATCAGCGAGGATATGATGCGTATCATGCTTACCGTAGCCAAGACCCACCCCTATACCGTGATCAGCATCGCTGGAGGAAGTCATGGTGTCAATAGCCAGCACTACAGTGGGCGAGCTCTTGATATTACCACTGGGAATAAGGCTGATTGGCCAGCTATTGTAGCAGCCTTTCGCAATGCTGGATCTAATGGAGGACAGACTGCCTGCGATAAGGCCGGGACATTTTTGCCTGCTAATCGTTGTAATGAGGCAGACCATATCCACGTTGGTTTTTAAGTCTTCTTCAAACAATATTTCGTTACCAGTTAGTTTTTATGATCAAGAAAATTTTTTGGGTATCCCTTGGCTTTTTCCTCCTTACGCTCATTTTTCTCGGGGTGTATAATTTCGCATTCAAAAACAATACCTCCAACCCTATAGCTGATCCCGAAAAATATGCTGCTGCCCAGGCAGAAAAAGAGACTGAGGCTCCGTCAAAATCTCTCGCCTTTGAACTCTTTCTCAATGAATCCGTGCTCTTCCCAAAAATTGAGCAAAATGATTTGTTCTACTACTCTCTTCGAGATAAAAGCATTAAACGCACGTCCCTCGAAACTAATCAAACAGCCGTCCTCATTAAAACCGTCCCTGGAAACATCAAACGCTTGCTCTGGTCACCGAACTTAACTGGTGCCCTCGTACAAATTGAAGAAAACAATATTGCGCTCTGGCATTACATGAATTTTGAGACCCAATCACTAAACCCCCTCAAGAAAGAAATGTCACGCTTGAGTTGGAATACCCTCGGAGACGGCATTTACTATATTTTTACCGATCCAGCTACCGGGGAGCGTTCCCTCAATACCTCGTCTTTCATGGGAGAGAATTGGAAAAAACTCACCGATCTCGGGACTCCTGACTACTTTGTTTCCAATATTCCCCAATCAAGCCAGGTAGCCTTCTGGAACCGTCCCGATGGCCTCTCGGAAAGCAAACTTGAAAGTATCAGCCTCACTGGTGAAGGACGAAAAACTTTTTTCTCGGGCCGTTTTGGCGGGGACTATCTCTGGTCTGGCAATGGCCGCTCTATCCTGGTAGGAAGCGTGGGTACCCAAGGAGGGAATAATTTAACCCTCGGTCTTATGGACGAGAAAGGAGAAAATTACCGCGACCTTCTTATTCCTACGCTGGTGAGCAAAGTTACCTGGAGTAAGGATAATCAAATCATCTACTATGCTCTCCCCAACGCCTTCCCTTCTGGCACGGTTCTCCCCAATGATTACTTTGGAAAACCGATCTTTACCAAAGATACGTTTTGGAAAATGAACCTAAAAACTGGTAAGCGAGAACGATTGGTTCCTCTTAATGAAATAGAGCAAGCGTTCGATGCCATTGACCTCTTCCTTTCACCAGATGAGACCAGGCTCTTCTTTATGGACCGTTCGACCAACAAACTTTACCGTATCAATTTGTAGCTTGGCCCCGTGCTCGTAGAGTAAGCCAAGCGAGTGAGAGC
The DNA here is from genome assembly GCA_021527465.2 of Geoglossum glabrum. NCBI lineage: Eukaryota > Fungi > Ascomycota > Geoglossomycetes > Geoglossales > Geoglossaceae > Geoglossum > Geoglossum glabrum. The sequence continues at coordinate 95,759 of JAJDFE020000030.1, read as the reverse complement.
CCGAGTAGCCCCCAGAGCATAAACGCGAGATCATTTTTAAAATATGGGGTATCCACCAGTCCAACCAAAAAGACATAGACGATAAGCGCTAGATACAGCTTCCCGAGAAAGGAGCTGTTTTGTTTTGAGGCCTTCCACAAACCCCAGCCTATCCTTCCTCCCAGCAGGAGAACTCCTATACAGCCTAAAAGTCCAACAGCAAGTAACAGGCTCAGGAACAGATTATGTGGCTCAGGAACAGCCCACTCAAGATAAGGCGGAAAAAACTGTTGGTAAGCTAAATACGTTGTTTGGAACTGTCCCAATCCAATACCCCACGGAAAGAAATCTTGGTTTATTTTTACCGCCACTTCCCAAATCATAAGTCGTGAAGCCGAAGAAGAACGCCCATCGAAATCAATGAGGGATTGAAACTTTTCAGTCGGACCCTCTAAGAGAAACCAACTCCCCATCAGAAGGGGCACGATGAGACAAAGCACTTTCCACTTTATAACATTCTTCTCTCCACAGAGAATAATAAAAAACAGTATGCTCATCAGCACCGCTCCGAGCGAAGCATACGACCGTGTCTCAAAAAGAGTACAGAGAATCACCAAGCTTCCTAGTCCATAGACAAAACGCCATTTCGAGAGGCTCGTCGCGTAAAGCCATAAGCCAATGAGAATACCAGGGGAGAGAAGCATTGCCAACTGATTGGGCGAGGCATAGAGCGAGCTGAGCCGCCCGTCATAGGTGAGGAAGCCTTGGAAAGCAAGCACTTGCCCTGCTGTTGCGCTTGCCACAAGACCAAGCCACCACAGAAAAAGTACCTGTCTATGTTCCTGCTCATCCTGAATGAGCAGGGCTAGCAGTACCAGAAAAAGAATGGGGAGAAGAATAAAACTTTTAAAAAGCCCGGCAGTTTCCAGGAGATTATCCTGGAGAAAAAGTGGGATCAAAGATCCGAAAATAAAGAGGTTGAGCATAAAAACTACTCTCCCTTCTCGACTCAAAAACCCCAGTGTCTTTTGCTTGAAGGCAGGAGAAAGAGAAAAGAAAGCAGCAGCTGCCAGAAGAGGAATTTCCGCAAGATAGAGGGGGATGGCCTCAAGGAGACGCAAATGGGCCACCGGAAAAAGGAGGAAAACTGCGCCCAAAAGGAAAGTTGGATAAAAAGCCATATTCAATCAAGAAGGGTGTGCTTTTATTGTACAGGAGAACGTCGAGAGAGGGCTCCGAAAGGAAGGGCGATGAGAAGAGTGAGGAGACTCGTTACCGCAAGAGAGAACAGGGCGGTTTCAAAAAGAGAATGAGTCAGGTAGAGTACGAGGGCAGCTAGTATCCCTATAGCCAACCCACTGCCTTGAGAAGCCTCGGCAAGCGCTCGAGAGAGCGCTACAAAGAGAAACCCCAGGAAAAACCCCAGTCCTAAGAGCCCACTTTCTACTGCGATATCAAGATAAAGATTGTGTGCATAATAAGGGAGCGTTGTCCCTACCCCGGGATGCACCCATTCCGCATAATTCCCAAGTCCCAGTCCCAACCAGGGATGAGTGAGGAGAGCTTCCCCAGCGGTTTTCCAAAGAAGTAGTCGCTCTGTGCTTGAGGCGTCCATCAAGAAAAAAGTTGAAACAAAGCGTTCATACACGGGAGCAGCCAGAAAAGACACCAAGGGAAGTAGAGCCATGACTATGAAGAAAAACGTAGCCTTCCAGCGCGTCCTAGTATAGTTCATCCAAGTAAAAAGAATGAGTGCTGTAAGCAAACCTAGATAACCTCCACGAGAAAAAGTCAGGAGGTCAGCTAAAAAAAGAATAATTGTGGAAAAAAGGAAGACTCGCTGGCGAGTATCAAGGAATAAGCCAAACGCTAGACAAGCCGTCATACCAAAGAAGAAAGACGCTACATGCGGGTCTGGGAAAAAAGCAGTTACCCGAAGCCAGGTTTCCCCATCAATATTAACGAGGAGGCTTGGATACGCTGCTACCAAAAGGGCCAGACGTTCACCCAAAAAAATAGGGAGTACCTTTTCGGTAAGGAAATGAAATATGCTGGCTACTCCAAAGAAAAACTGGGTGGCAAAAATACCTATACCAATAAGGGCGCTTGCTACCGCCCCAAAGATAAGTCCTTTCAATAAAGCAGTCATCCTCTCGGTTTTGGCCAATACCGTGTACCAGACGAGGGCCAGTGGAAAGAGGTTCCAAAGAAACAAGAGCTTGCGTGTCCCGAGAAACGGCGCTTCTGCGAAGAGCACGCTTAAGAGAGTTATACCCAGCCACCCGATAAAAAGCCCTCCAAAAAGAAGTGATGGAAAAATCTTTTGATTGAGAAGCACCGCTCTCACTAAAAAGAAAAACACGAGGACCAAAGCAAGGATGCGGAGAAGAGGGATATCTTCTTCTCCTATAGACAAGGCAAATTGGAACGGGATAAGAAGAACAAAAAGCAATGACCAAAAGAAAAGCATACGATTAAGCGAAAAAAAGCCGTTGAAGGAAAGTAAAAAGTTTCGTTTCTAACGCTGGGCGGTGTTTCAGAAAATAACGGCGCTCACTTGCATAATAAACCTGTTTTTGGAGAGAGGTTTGGGATTGGCTCGCTCCCCCCTCATGTCGAACGGTAAGGAGTGGGGAACGCCACACCTGCATCCCCAAATGTTTCGCCCGCTTGGCCAAATCAACATCTTCAAAATAAAGGAAGAAAGTCTCATCAAATCCTTCTAGGGTTTTGAAACTCGCCCGCGAAATGAGGAGGGCTGCCCCACTCACCCAATCGGTTTCAGTAAAATGAGATCTGGACCAGAGAGCGTTTCGAGGAGCTCCAAAAAGATGATTCCGGAGCAAACGTGAGAGGGTGGGGAAAGGGCCTCCACTCCACACCTCTTCCTTTCCTTCGCGATCAAGAATCTGAATACCTCCCAAAGAGTTGGGGTATGTCTCAAGCACCGGAAGCAGTGAAGTAAAAGAGCCCGCTCTATACTCAGTATCAGGATTGAGAAGAAAAAGCCACTGCCCCTGAGCGAGCTGAGCTCCCATATTATTAGCTTTCCCAAAGCCGACATTTTCCCCGACATTTTTCACGATAACCTTATGGGAAATCGCCAGTTGGGAGACAGCTTCATTTTCTCCAGGGTCGTTGTTCACCACGATCACTTCGTACTCAATCCCCTTAAGAGGAATTTGCCAACTTTCAATGGCTCGTTTCAAAAGAGCAGCACTTCGATAGTTCACAAAAAGAAGGGAAAGGAAGGGGGTAGCCATAAATAAAGTTCAAGCCGCACAGAGCCTCGCCCCAGAAAAGGCACCGGAGGGCAAGGAACAGCTCTTATTTGGTCGAAGCGTCAGTATACGCCCGTTTAATTGAGTGGGCAAGCGGACGCTTGAACAAGACAGTTTCCAACCAGTTTTTACTCTGCCGGAGGAAAAGATAGCCCTTCATCCATCCCCGGAGAGAACGGGGAGTATGCCGAGAAAAAAATTCTACTCCACTTCTTACAAGCCAATATACCTTCTCGGGATTCGCCTCACTGACTTCCTGATGGACTACCTTTGCCTGGGGTACAACAAACAACTTTCCTCCCCGACTGATCGTCCGCAGACTATATTCTGCATCTTCGTAGTAGAGGAAGTAGCGCTCATCAAAAAAACCAACCGTTTCGAGCGTTCTCTCCGGAATAAAAAGGGCACATCCCGTTAAGAAATTTGTTTCAAAAGGAAGTGTGTGTTGAGGAGGAGTCAGGAGGTGTTCTGTACGCATCCGCCAGAAATTTATCCTTCCTCCCGCAAACCACATACATTCATGAGGAGTTACAATGACAGGAGAAAAAAGATTTTCCCCGGGGTGAAGTCTCGCCGCTTGTTTAAGAGCTTCAAGTGAGTGAGGCACCACCACCGCATCATTATTGAGTATCCAAGCTGCTTCAAATCCTTCCTCTTTTGCGAGAGCGAGACCTTTATTCATCCCCTTTGCGAACCCTAGGTTCTTGCCGGTTCGAAGGATACGTACGGCCGGGAAAGTAGCCTGTACTTTTTTGAGGAGCGTTTCTTCTCCTCCATTATCAATTACCAAACAAAGATCCTCTGGTCCAAGCTCAGCGAGCACTGAGCGCAGACAAGGCAAGAGTACTGCCTGTCCCTGATAGTTGAGGATAATCACTAAAACAGATTTTTTTTTCATAGACACTTAGCTCTGCATCGGATCGGCACTCTCTTTGTTTGAGCGGCCCGCAAAAACACTCGCCAGTTCCTCTGGGGTAATGGCCCGAAATCCCCACAGGGATGCTGCGTAGATAAAGGTTGCCATTCCACCCGCTACCAGAAAGGGAGCTGATGAAAGCAAGAAAAGTGTGAGAATCATGGCCAGAGCCGAAAAAAGAATGGCCGGCAAACGATCGGGTCGAGGAAAAAAGTGGAGGGACTTCCAAACAAGCCAAGAGGAAACTCCTACCACCAAGAGTTCGGTCACCGCCGAAGCCACCGCTGCCCCTCGATAAGAAAAGATCTGCACCAGAAAAATATTGAGAGTAATATTAACCACCGCTACTCCCAAAAGAAGGTACATCAGTTTTTTCTGAGCATTCCCTACCAGGATAAGCATGTTGAAGTAGTGGCCAAAGAAAATGCCTGCAAGAGAGAAGGCGAGAATCTGGAGAACAAAAGCTGAGGCTTCAAAACCATTCCCACTAACAATACTGATAATATCGGCTGCGAGAAACACTATTCCAATCACAATCGGTAACACCAAAATACAGAATACTTTGGCTGTCTTGTGGGCAATTTCTTCAAAACGGTCGCGATTACTCTGATAGGCACGGGAGAGTAAGGGGAGGATAAGCCCCACGAGCATGGCTGGGAAGAAAATGAGATTCTCCATAATTTTGTAAGCCACATTGTAGATACCAACTTCGCTCGCTGGCTGGAATAAAGACAGTAAGATGGTATCCATCTTAAAGTACAGAAAGGTGATGAAGGCCATAGCCCCAAGCGGCAGGGCATCTTTTAGAAACACCCTCCAGAAAGGGATGTCGAAGTGGAGGGAGAATTTGACTAAGGGCCGCGATAAGAAGAACACTACTGTTGCATTGAAACACATATTGGCAAGGAGCACCCCGATGAGGGCCGTAAAGCCAAGGTCAAAGCGTACCACCGTATAGATAAGCCCCAGCTGAAGGCCTTTACCAGCAAACTCAACCAGGGCTACTCGGTCCATGGCCAGGCGCTTCTGATAGAGAGAATTGAGGAGAGTTGAGAGCTGGGCGAAAAGCAGGGCCACGACCGCAATCACAATGCCTTCTTTGACTTCATGCCGATAATGGAGGGAAAAGAGAGCGAGTGGGGCGACCACAATCAAGACCAAGCTTGCCAAGAGCCGGAGTGCCACTACTTTCCCCAGGATAGCCGGTTCATCCGCCTCAGGCTTAGCGATTTCACGAGCCGTCATATTGGCCAAACCAAGATCACCAATGGCTCCAAAAAAAGCAAAAAATGCGAGCACCGTCGCATATTCACCAAATCCTTCTTGCCCGAGATAGCCAGTTACCAGTCGAATAGAAAGGAGCGCGATGAAAACCGTCGAAACTACCTTGAGGCTCGAATTGAAAATCACATTATAGGCAATTTTACGTGCCAAGGCCATGAATCTATTCTACCCTAATTCTCCACTGACTGGGGATTCAGTTTGGGTATGGTTCGCATGCAAGCGAATAAGGACTTTGCGTTCTTCGCCACTGCCCACGCTCTCCGTCGTCACACTTTCGTGAGTAGCAAGGAGGGTGTGAACAAGTTTGCGTTCATAGGCGACCATCGGGCGAAGAGCCAACGGGAGGCCCGTTTCTATTACCTCTTTGACGGCTCTCAGAGTTTCTTGTTCGAGAAAACTCTTTTTTTCAGCAAAATAGTGGTTGACATCAATACTAAGGACCGCTCCTTCTGGGAGAGACGTCCGGGTGATGAGGCGTAAGAGGTGGAGGAGTGCCTGGAGGTTAGCTCCGTGCTGACCAATCAGCAGGTGCTGGCCCTCCGTGACACGCATATCAGCATGGTATTCAACTCGATCAGTGGGTAAGGCTCGTTCACTGACTGATACTTCAGCCGAAAATCCCATCTGTTGAAGCAAATCTTTTGCTTGAATGGCCAGTATTTCTCGAGGAGAAAGTGTCATAAAAGAAGAGTTAGGAGGTGGAAGAAGCAGCTTTCTGACGACGATCAAAAATAAGCTTCTGCTGTCCCCAGGAGAGCAGGGTCGAGACAAGCCAGTAAAGAGAGAGGGCTGCAGGAAATTGGAAACTAAAGAAAAAAATGAGGGCTGGCCCAATATAGAGCATCTGTTTCCCCATCATCTGAGCCATGTCCTGAGCCATGTCTGGTTTTTCTCCCTCTTTTCTGACGGGGGTCGTATGTGGCAAGAGCATTTTGGTCTGGAAATACTGAGCGATAGCCGCAAGAGCCCCCAGCCAGGGAGCGGTTTTGACGAGGTCCAGGAATCCAAGAGCAATTGTGTTGACTGTTTCAGGATTAGCAATGAAAGAATAGAGGTTAGCTCCGTCCACCCGAAAATCATTTGAGGTAAAACTCATGATTACCTGGTAAAAAGCGATGAAAAAGACCAATTGGATAATGAGTGGGAAGCAGCCAGCGAACGGATTCACCTTATTCTCCTTGTAACACTCGAGAATAGCTTTCGTTTGTTTTTCTTTATCTTCCTTATACTTCTCCTGAAGTTCTTTAATCTTAGGTTGGATCTCTTGCATCTTCTTCTGAGACTCAATCTGCTTTCTCGAAAGCCCATAAAAAAGCCCTTTAATGAGGACTGTGGTCAAGATAATAGCTATTCCAAAATCAGGAAAGGGGAACACATCATAAAAAAAGACCAGCGCATTATAGAGAGGGTCGTAAATAAACGCGTGGTACATAGTACTCATAAGGGAGTGACGTTAGAGTGAGCGTTTGAGAAGCTCGTTTATAATAATCCGTAAAACAGGGGTGGAAAGGGAAGAGAGCGGTCGCTGGAAATGGAAAACGAGAGCCTTGCCTCGAGGGAGAGTCGCTACTTCCTTTCGGATTAAGTGCAGTACCAGTCGCTTATAGCGATGGCGAGTCACTGCCTTAGGGAAAGCTTTTTGGGTAAAGGTTACCCCTATTACCAGACTATCATCTTTTAGAGGGAGAGAGAAACAACCTATCCCTTTCATGAATACTCGTTTCCCACGAGTAAAAACCTCTTGAAAAAGCCTTTTCCCTCGTAGTCGATTGGGCTTTTCAAGCATAGGTTAAGAAAAAAGTTAAACCGAAAGCTTTTTTCGGCCTTGGCGCCGGCGCTTTTGGATCACGGTTTGACCAGTTTTAGTACTCATACGCTTCAAAAACCCGTGGCGGCGAGCCCGGCGGCGAGTTTTTGGTTGATAGGTTCTTTTTGGCATAACGAAAAGCTACCGAATAACAAGAGCAGTATATTTTAACTCTCGAGAAAAGTCAATGGACTTTCTCTAAAATATTTCTTTCTCCTTTCACAAAGAGGAATTTCTCACAATACTGGAAAGAAAAAAGCTCCTTAGGGAAACTTTTCTTTTTTTAGCGCTTATAAACAGTTTCTCCACAAATTGTTCACTTTTATTGGATGATGGTTTCTTTTTCCCGTGATATACTGGGACTTATCCACTATTTTCCAATTTTTTCCTTTATTCAAGCCATTATTTCGAAATGTATGACCCATGAGGAACTTTGGAAAGCGGCTTTGGGACAAATTGAACTTTCCCTCTCTAAGGCCAATTTCATCACTTGGTTTAAAAATACGACTATTCTTTCCATTGAAAAAGGGGTGGCTACTATTGCTGTCCCCAATGGTTTTGCTAAAGAATGGCTTGAGAATAAATACAATCTGTACATCCTTAAGGCCTTGAAGAGCTTAGCCCCGGAAATAAGCGAGATTCGTTGCGCTATTGTCCAAGAAAATAGAGTAAAAACACAAAACACTGCTATAGTCAATAGTATCGATGCGGTAAAACCTTTTTTTACCCAGCCAGTGAGTCACCCCGCTACGTTTACTCGTAAAAAAATTGGTGATTCCATCAATGTGCCTACTACCTCTTCTTCCCTTTTTAAAAGTAACCTCAACCCTCGGTATACTTTTGAAAACTTCATCGTAGCGGAAAACAATGAATTGGCACGGGCAGCCTGTTTTGCTGTTTCTCAAAACCTTGGACATCTCTATAATCCACTCTTCATCTACGGAGGAGTGGGTCTCGGGAAAACCCACCTTATCCAATCTTTGGGGAATGAAATTCTCAAGCATTCACCAGAAAAGAGGGTAAAGTACATCACCTCTGAGCGCTTTACGAGTGAACTGGTCGAATCTATCAAAAATCAGGCGGTAGACCAGTTTAAAGCTGCTTATGAACAGATCGACCTCCTTATCATTGACGACGTGCAGTTCCTGTCGGGTCGAGAAAAGACCCAAAATGAATTCTTCCACATCTTCAATGCTCTCTATCAAATTAATAAGCAGATTGTTATCTCAAGCGATAGGCCACCCAAGGCTATCCCTACTCTCGAAGAACGCCTCCGTTCACGCTTTGAAGGAGGGATGATTGCTGATATTAGCCGCCCAAACCTCGAAACTCGAGCGGCTATTCTCGAGGCTAAAGCTCAGGAAAAGGGAATTGCACTCGATCCAGCCTCCCTCCACTTTATTTCTGAACATATTACCAACAACGTACGCGAACTGGAGGGTGCCCTTTCCCGAATTGCCGCCTTTAGTGAACTCCAGCGCGTCCCCATTAGCCTTTCCTTGGTCCAAAAAGTACTTGGTGATACCATCCTCCAACATAAAAAGAAAATCACCCCTGAAGATATCATGGACCTTATCCTTGATTTCTACCACGTTACCAAAGAGGACCTCACTAAAAAAGGGCGAAAAAAAGAGATCGCTTACCCACGCCAGGTCGCTATGTACCTCATGCGTACCGAATTAGAGACCCCTCTTTCTTCTATCGGTGATTATTTTGGTGGGAGAGACCACACGACGGTTCTTCATGCAGTAGAAAAAATAACGAAAGAAAAAGAAGCCCGTACTCGTGTTAAAGAAGAATTGGCTACCCTCATGGAGAGGCTTAATGTGCTTCGTGGATAAGTCTGTATAACTCGGTATATCTCTCGAATAAAGTCTGTATAACTCACTATATATTCCTCTATCTCTCGTTTTTCTCCCAAATTATCCCAAACATCCATGCTTTTTTCCACATACCCTCTCTTACAGAAAAAAGCTCTCCTCAAGCCTTAAACCGACTTATCCAGAAATCCACAAGCCTAATAATAACAATAATATTTATATAACTAATTAAGATACTATTACTGAAAACTATGAAATTCTCTTGTACGCATGAAAATCTCTTGACTACGCTTTCATATTTGGAATGGGTTGTTGGAAAGCAAAGTCATCTCCCTATTCTCAGTAATATCCTTTTTGAGGCAGAACAAGGAAAATTACGACTTTCAGCTACTAATCTCGAAATCGGAGTGATTACTTTTTTTGGAGCCAAGGTAGAGGAAGAAGGAAAAATGGTAGTTCCAGCGAAGCTTCTTACTCACTTTATCCAAAATCTTGATCCAGATCAGGTGATTGAAATTAGGCGAGAAAGTAATCAAATGGTAGTGGAGAATGGAAAGGATGAAATTCGTATTCAAAGTGTGGAAAGTAAGGACTTCCCTATTATTCCTGAATATACTGGTGAATACACAGTAGACATTGCTGGGAATGTACTGGAAGAAGCTTTGCGTCGGGTGGTATTTGCCGTTTCAACCAATGAAAGCCGGATCGAGCTTACAGGGGTCTGCCTCTCGGTTTCACCTCGGGGGGTACATATAGCTGCCACTGACAGCTTTCGCCTCGCTGAGTACACGTTAGAGGGGTTAGCGAACGAACAAAAAACAACTTTAGAACAATTTCTCCAAGAACAAGGAGGAAATATCATTTTGCCCGTGGATACGCTTCAAGAAGTTGGACGTATTCTTCAAAAAGGTCAGGAATCGGTTGGTGTAGTGATTCAGGAAAACCAGATATTTTTTTCCATAGGAAATACCCGGATTGTTTCTCGGATTATTCAGGGGCGTTATCCAGAATATCAACAAATTCTTCCTAAGGAATTTCGTATGGGGGTGAAAGTAGCTAAAAATGAACTTGTACGGGCCCTTAAGATGGCCACTACTTTCTCACAATATGGTTCAGGAGAGGTAAAGTTTCGTTTCTTACGAGAAAGTGAGATGCTTGAGGTAGCTACTTTTTCTTCAGGAGTAGGAGAGCAGCGTACCAGGGTACGGCTCGGTGAGCCACTGGTAGAGGATATTGAGCTGGTTTTCCAGGCAAGGCATGTGCTGGAAGGGGTGAATACCCTGGAAGGGGAAGTAGCCACTTTTCATATGAACAGTAAAGATATGCCGGTGCTGATTACGGGAGATATGCCAGAGAAACATTTCTATTTGGTAATGCCAATCAGAAAGTAAAGAGTTTTACCTCTTTGAAGGGAATATGTTTCGGTATTCAGAGAATTGATAAGAGAAATTATGCGCTCGCTGGGGAATTTTTTTCAGGAAAAGGAGCAGAAATCATCCCGTCCATCAAAAGTGGCGTCAGTAACACTTGATACCAAGACGATTTTTTTTCTCTTTGAACGGATTGTACGTGAATACTACGGAAAGCGTGGGGGAGGAGTGATTCACCCCGCTCATTATGAGGGCGGCGTACTCTCGGTAAAGGTAGCGAGTCCTCTCTGGGCAAATGAACTTTTAATTCAGCAAGGAGAACTGTGTAAACGGTTGAATCAGGAAGTAGGATCGGAAGCGGTAATAGAAATTCGTATCTTCCACGGGCTCTATGCAGACTAAGAAGAGGTTAATAACTCACTGAAACTTCCTTAGTAGATTCAGTAGTATTACCATTTTTGTCTTCCACCTCTACTTCTACATCGAGGGTAGAGTTATTCTTGCTCCCAGGGATATCATAGGAAATTTCGTAGGGGCCATTGCTTTTTTCACCCACCTTGTCTCCATCTACCGAAAAAGTGACTTTTTCTACCCCATATGGAGCCGAGACATCAGCTTTAATAGTGAAGCTATCTGAATTGGTAGAACTCGGCACATCGAGAGAAATGCTAGGGCGGTACTTCTTGAAATCATCTTCACTACAGTCTTTTTCTGGGGCTTCTTCAGTAACGATGTCTTTGTTTTTCTCTTTTTTGTACCAATCACGTACGGCCTTTTCCCAATTTTTATACTGAGGGTCACTTTCGGGATCTTTGGGTTTTTCTCCCCGAGGATCAAGTCGGTTCACATAGTGGAGGATATCGTGAGCTTCGATGAAGTCGCGCTCCTTCTGTTCTCCATCCGGACAGTATTTATTTGCCAGACAATATTTGTCATCTTCTCCGGGGATTTCACACACTTCGATATTCTTCTTTTCTTCCATTTTTCCGTTAAGGAGGGGAATATCGATATCTTTTTCTTCCTCATATTTTGGGAAGCGGTCTTTACTGTAGTTTACGAGGACTTCATTGAGGTAGGCTCGCCAAATGGGAGCTGCGACATTGACTCCATCAGCTCCTTCAGCCATGGGGCTATTATTATTATTGCCCGCCCAGACACCAACCGCGAGAGTGGGGGTAAAGCCAAGAGTCCAACCATCACGAAATTCATTGGTGGTACCAGTTTTGGCGGCGACATCGCGATCCTCGAAGTAGAGAGGACTTTTTTCTCCAAAGACTGGTGCGCGGTAGCTATTAGTGGACATGACATGTTCAAGCATCGTGACATACTTTTCCTCAACCACCCGTTCACCATCGCTCCCAGCATAGGCCTCGAGCGCATTCCCTCGGGCGTCATCAATCCTAAGAATAGCGGTGAGTGGTTGTTTCACCCCGCCATTGGCGAGGGTGGCATAGGCATGTACGTGATCCAGGAGTTTCACTTCACCACCACCCAAGACGAGCGAGAGGCCAAGACGTTTTGGATCATTCAAGCCATTGATACCGAGACTTTTGGCAAGTCCAATTGCCTCCTGGACCCCCACGAGGTAGAGCGTCTTCACCGCTGGAATATTGAGAGACTGTGCAAGAGCTTCTTTCATAGCAAGAGGCCCACGGAATTTCCCATTGTAATTTTGTGGTTTATAACTCTTGCCTTCTTCGGTCTCAAACTCTGTTTCTACGTCGTAGAGGAGGGTCTCAGGGGTGTATCCTTTGGTAAAGGCTGTCAGATAAACATAGGGTTTAAAGGAAGACCCTGGTTGGCGGTCACGAGTAGCCACATTGACTTGCCCGTCAACAGACGTATCAAAGTAGTCTTTCGACCCGACCATTGAGAGAATTTGACCGTTCTTGGGGTCAATAGCGACGAGGGCCGCATTGGAGGCTTTCCAGTTTTTATTCTTCTCGGCTCCTTCACGCACCACCCTCTCTGCCACCTGCTGTTTGTCCCAATCGAGAGTAGTAATTACTTTGTAGCCGCCTTCTTCCACGGCGCGGTCACCAAAACGCTCTTGGAGGTATTCCTTGATATACATGACAAAGTGAGGGGCGGCAATAAGATCTTTCTGTGGTTGGATTTTACCCAGGGTATTGGCATTGATAGCTTCATCCCGCTGTTCCGGGGTGATATAGCCAAGATCAGCCATTTGTTTCAGGGTATAAGACTGACGACCGGAGAGAGCCTCCGTCCTTGATCCGTAAGGAGAGTAGTAGGTAGTAGCCTGAGGAAGGGCCGCGAGAAGGGCCGCTTCGTCGAGACCAAGTTCCCGAGCAGATTTCCCAAAGAACGTCTGAGCAGCGGCTTCAATCCCGTAAGCATTGGAACCATAAGGAATTTCATTGAGATACATCTCGAGAATCTCATCTTTTGAATACTTGGCCTCAAGCTCGATCGCGAGAATAACCTCCTTGATTTTTCGGGTCAGGGACTTCTCATTAGAAAGCAAAGTATTTTTCACGAGCTGCTGGGTAATGGTGGAACCTCCCTGGGCTTTGTCGAGGGTAATAATATCTTTCAAAACTGCTCGCAGGATAGAGGTAAACTTGATACCAAAGTGGTGATAGAAATCCTGGTCTTCCAGGGCGATGGTCGCATATTTCACCACCTCTGGCATATCTTCAAAAGGGATAACCGTACGTTTTTCTTCCCCGTGGACTTCATAGAGAAGATGCGTGCCTGAACGGTCATAAATTTTAGTTGATTCGACGACTATACGGTCCCGGAAATTTCCTGGACTGGGGAGATCTTTGGCAAAGTAGATAAACACAGCCCCCACAAAAAGGGTGCCGCCAAGGAATCCGAGACCAGCTATTCGGCCAATCTTCTTCCAATTAGCTGTCCCTTTGAACCAGTTTTTCTTCGGCAGGAACAGGAGCTCTCGCTTGGGAGCTTCAGGCGAATTTCTGCGAGAAAAAGGGTTTTTTGGGCTAAAATAAAGCATAAAAGACACTTAGCAGTGCCTTTGTTATAGCATGAAAATAAGCTTCATGGAAGGGAAAGCGCTCTAATTGGCTGCAGAATAAGTAGCAAGTTCAAAGGAGGCGATTAGCTCTTTAAAGCGGGGGCTTTTCAGGAAGGCCAGTTCGTTTTCACGCTGCTCATTGTAAGGGTAGGAACAAGTAGGATCAAAATATCCGGGATGGACTACCAGCTCAGAAACACCCAATCGTTTTGCCTCAGCAATTTTTTCGCACAGGCTAGGAATGCGCGTGGGATGCCAGGAAATGAAGTTGTGGTTGGTAGCAATGCCTTGCTGAGTAAGGAGAGAGCGGTCGGTAGGGAAACGAGAGCGTACCGGGAGGCGAAAGCTCCGGGCTGCCTGGGCTACTAAGGGAAAGTTGTGGCCACTCAGGTGTTGGTGTTTGTGTCCGTCAATGTAACTCGGAGATTTTTTAAACTTTTGATGGAAACTCTTTATTTGGGTGGTGATTTCATTGAGAGAAGAAACCTCTTCGAGCTCAAGGTGAAGCCCGAGAGAGACATGTGGGAAAGTGAGCCGCTCGGGATCAATAAAGGGTCTTTTGATCATGATAGAGATTCCAGTGATGAGGCCGAGCTTTGCTAACTCCTCTATCCCTTGATTGAAGAGAGGAGACATCCCGTAATCATCTGCTGTAATGATAAGTTTTGGATGCGTAGCCATAGCATTCAAACTGGGGCTATTCTTTACTCACTAATTTTTCTAAAAATTTGGACGAGCGCGTAGTAGAAACGGTCACGAGTAGCTTCTTGCCCAGGTGAAAAATAAATACCCGGCATGCTGTTGAGTTCAATAATCCAAGGACGACCCTCTTTATCGAATATAAGATCAATTGTATAAACTTTCAATGTGAACCGTGAAAAAACCTCTTGCACATCACGGATAATGGGTTGGAGAGACAGAGGGAGATTTTTGGGCTCGATGATATGCATGGAGCCTCCTCGGGCCACATTGGCGATAAAAGAACCTGGTTCGGGAGTGCGGATGTAGCTATAAATGAGCTCTTCATTGATAAAGACCAAGCGAAGGTCGTGGTAACCCGGGGTAATATGAGGGATCCCATGGGAACTATCAATAAACTCTTGAACAATGAGTGGGTAGACAAGTGTTGTGTGGAGAAGATGCTCACGAGTATCGATAATAACCCCATTACCCCCGCTCCCTTGCTCTGGCTTTACGACAAAATAATCTCCCGGGAGCGTATCTAACACGCGAGAAAGTTCTTGGGTGGTTGAAACTCGGTAATAGGGTTTGAAATGCTGAGGGAGAAGCTCTCCTACAGCGTGTTTGTTACGAACGATTTTGGTAAAAGCGGGGTCATTAATAAAAGGGTAGCGCTCGGAAAGAAGCAGTTTTTTGTGGTGAATTTCACCAGCCTTGCCGGTATCAGCTTTATCATAAATAGCATCCACCAGAATTTCCTCACGAAGAATATGCCAATCTCCCTCTTCAAAACCAATAGCTTGGGTAAATACGTTGCGCTGCTCGTCATACCATTCTATAGGCGCTCGTAAGAGGCGAATGCCATTTTTTTCTGCCAAGTCATAGAGTACCTCGTAGGCTTGGCGATAGCCCTCACTAATTAAAGCAAAGGGATCGCTCCCCTGGGGAAGGTTAAAAAGAATGAGCACAGTTCGGTGGTTCGAAAGGGGCATAGGGTAATGATAGAAAACGACCTACTGAAGGAGACGGGCAGATTTAGCCTGTAGGTAATCTATCATATGTGCGGCGATATCAATACCAGTAGTTGATTGGGCGTCAGGGAAAGCACACGGAAAATTTATTTCCGCGAGGTATATCTTCCCAGCTTCATCAATGAGAATATCTACCCCACCAAATTCGAGATCAATAGTTTTTGCTGCCTGAATAGCGAGGTTCTCCATCTCTGGAGTCAAAACAAAGGGCTCCATGAGAGGATTTTTTTCAATATTACTTCGGAAATCCCCACGCCGTGATCGGTAAGATATGGCTGCTACACACTGAAGACCTACCACGATAACTCGTATAGAAAAACTACTGGCAATAAACTCCTTGAGTACCACCCGCTCCTTCGAGTCAGCCCCAAGAAAGGTGATCATGCTTGAAAGGGCATCCAGAGAATCAATTTTGATAACCCCGTTTCCCATACTTCTCCCGAGGACCTTTAAAACAAGAGGGAGGCCGAGCTCCTCAGTGTATTTTTTGAGCAAAGAGTAATTCGTGCTCACCCCAAAGATAGTTTTTGGCATGGGGAGATTGTTGATACGATTGAGAAATAAATCGTCGTAGTATTGGAACGCTCTTATCGGATTGGCATAGAAAGTAGCCGTGGTGGTGTTGATAAGAAATCGCTCCACAGAACGAGAGAGCATCCCCCGAGCAATTCGGTACACGGCGTCCCCCGGGGCTACTTCTGGTGGATCAAGAAAATCAAAGAGACGAGCATCAATCAGTTTGAATTCAACACCCTTCTCTTCGCAGGCCTTACGGAGCAGTTCAGCGCTAGAATTTTCTTGAGGGAGCCCAGCTTTTGGTTGATCGATACAATAAAATTTCATGTAAATTGCAAGTTAGCGTTTAGTTACATCCACCAAAAAGTTTCCTAAATTACGGCGGCCGATGATAGCAGGATACTGAAGAGCGGAACGATCAACGACAGTGGGAGAAGCCAAAATTTCTTGTTTATCAATAACCATGGTGAGGCCGATTTTAGGACGCATACTCACCCCGTTGGAAGCATAGATGAAGACAATATCTTTAAGATCAGGATGCTCTGGTGACAAGTATTTTTTCTTGAGCTCCTCCTGTATTTTTAGTCCTTCTTCTTGACTCACAGGAGCTATCTTTTCGATGGTATCAAAATAGTTCAGTACATCGCCAAACCCGAGTTCCAGAGCGAGTTTTCGATCGATAGCACTGGAGTCAGCCCCAGTATCAATCTTAGCTTCAACCTCAATCTCTTTCCCTTCCTTTCCTAAGAGTTTCACTTTTTCGACGGAACCGATGACATGTTTCCCGGAGAGCTCCTCAATGTTTTCTTCAATTTCTCCGCCAAACAGATTCATACCGACGCGCACACCATGATCGACGCTTTTGATTTTCACGCCCTTGACGCGTTCGAGGCGCTCTTTGAGTCCCGTCATATTAGCGAGCTGAATCGAGAGTCCAGGCCTGGCGTTGAGTTCGAGGATAACGGGCCCGAGATCACGATCGATAGCCACGTCGGCACCCAGAAACCCTAACGTGCTCGCATCTTGAGCTTTGACAGCCATGGTCAGCATCTCTTTCCAACGAGGGATTTTGATACCGGAAAGAAGGAGACGGGTGCCGGGAACATACTCTACGCGCCGACCTTTGCCGATAATCGCTGTCGTCGTTGTCCCATTGGCCATGTCGATACCCACACCAATAGCGCCCTGTTGGAGATTGGCTTTCCCACCAGACTCAATGGTAGGGAGACGGAGCATGGCCATGACCGGCACTCGGTTGAAAATAATCACCCGAATATCGGGGATACCTTTGTAGGTGTAGGGCTTCAAGATTTTAGAGAGTTTGAGGCGTTCCTCAAAAAAAGCAATATCAGGGCTATTGGACAGAGAAAACGAACCGTCAATGATGTTTTGGATATGGTTTTTCAAATCAGCTACGGTAATAGTACTCCCATCGGCCTTGATCCAAGTATCGAGAGTATTTTTTTTGCGAGCATAGACGACAAGAATCCCTTCTCCACCAAAGCCGCGATTGGGCTTCAGGGCAAAGCTCTCAGGCAAGCTATTCCAGTCAAAACTCTCAATTTCTTGGTAGCTGCGAATTTTTCCCAACAGTTTCGGTACAGGAATGCCGGCTTTGGCGAGTACTCGCTTACACAAGAGTTTTTGGTCGGCGATCCGCTTTCCCTTGGCATGATTAAAAGGACGCACATAGTCGAGGTTTCTCGCGTTCATCCCGAGAAGGGATTTTTGAGCTTGGAAAATAGAAAACATAAAAAGCTAGCGCTCGGTCCGGAGAATTTGACGGAAACGGATGAGTTCAATGAGGCGAAGTCCCGTCCACTTGCCGAGACCGATATTAATAAGAATGGTCGCGAGAATAGCCCAAGGATACTGGAGGAAGAAATCTCGGAGGAGAGGCCAGCTAACGAGGAAGTAACCGATGATCGAAATAACGAGTGTTTCGAAGGCGAGGATAAGGGCGGTCTTGGCGCCTTGTTCAATCTGAGTCGCTACAAACTTCTCCGTCAGCGTAATCATAATGAGGAGTGGAAAAATATCAACCGCAGCAAGGCCAGTCCGCTTGAGGCTGGCTCCGATAGCGAGGATTCCCAGGATCACAAAAGAAATAATTGAGAGCGTGATCGCCACGCGAGGGAGATAGAGCAAGCGGAAGTAGCGCAGCAGGTAGCGGGATAGAATACCAACGCCGAGGACGGCAAGAAAAATAGCGATGCCGTACTTGAGCCCCTTCTCTCCGAAAGCAAGAAAGGCAAAAGTAATGATCGAAGGCGTGTAGATTCCAAACGCCTTCACTCCGATGATTTGGCGTGAAAAAGCCACCAAAGTCGCAATGACGGGGAGCATGAGGAGGAGATATACGGTCTCCACGGGCACTCCTGACTCTACAAAAAACTGAACGAGTGGATGGTAGGACATAGGTTTTTATAGCGCAAGTTATAGAGTTTCCTCTAGGTGTTCCATTTTGTAACGACTGAGATGGCAGAGGGCGATAGCGAGAGCGTCGGCGGCGTCATCGGGTTTCGGGATTTCTTTGAGATGGAGGAGTCGCATCGTCATCTCCTGCATTTGGGTCTTATCAGCGCGGCCGTAATTGGTGAGGGATTGTTTTACTTCAAGGGGAGTGTACTCGGCGATACTAAGAGAGAAATCGGTGAGTGTCAAGAGGATAACGCCCCTCGCTTCCGCGACCGTGATCACTGTTTTTTGGTTATTGAAAAAGAAAAGTTCTTCGACGGCGGCTCGATCAGGCTGGTAACGCTTGATGAGGGTCGTGAGATCATTGCGAATCTCCTGGAGACGTACTGGCATAGGGAGCGCTTTATCGGTCGCGATGTGCCCGTAAGCGATTGGCTTGGGTTTCCCATTCACTTCTTCTATGATACCCCATCCAACGGTCGCGGTACCAGGGTCAATGCCAAGAATTTTCATATACATTCTCTTTGGAAGTGAAGCACAAGAAGAAATTGTTTCTTCAAAAATTATTCGCGGTTGTCGGAGATGCGTTGGACATCGGGATGATCGTCGAGGGTTTCCATGAGTTTATCAAAAGCCGCGGCACTTACTTCCGGAAGAGCTGTTGTTTGAGTAGGGATATAGCCAAGCTCTGCATTTTCACTCAAGAGATTTTTGCTCTTAAAGTATTCTGCGGCCGATTGGAGCTTATCAATGGCGGTAATAACAACAAAGCTCTTGTCAGCCACAAAGAAATCATCAGCCCCTGATTCGAGCGTTTCCATTTCGAGCGTTTCTTGATCAGTCTTTTCGAGCGAGAACGTAATGAGACCCACGCGACGGAACATAAAGGAAACTGCGCCTGTGGGGACAAACTTACCGCCGCCTTTCGTGAGGATAGATTTTACTTCACTGACCGTACGATTCTTGTTATCGGTGGCAGCTTCGATGAGGAGGGCTACTTGGCCAGGACCATACGCTTCGTAGGTAAACTCCTCGATTTTGTTCGTATCCTTGAGCTCTCCCGTTCCACGCTTGATGGCACGTTCAATGTTATCTTTCGGCATATTGACGCTCCGGGCAGCATCGATAGCGATTTTCAGCATGTAGTTACTATCGGGATTTCCTCCGCCATGCTCTGCTGCAATGATGATATTCCGACCGTACTTGGTGAAGACGGCGGCACGCTTGGCATCATTGACGCCTTTAGCACGGTGGGTGGTCGCCCAGTGTGAGTGTCCAGACATAGGTAATAGAAAATGAAATTTCAAAATGGAAACCGCAAACCCTGGAGGGGCAGGCTAGCATTTTTCTTGAGAACAGCCAAGAGAGACTAGGCACCGTACGAACGAGGCCGAGGAAGCGGGCGAGGAGTGCCTTGAGAAGCGTTGACCACCCGGGTAATCTCCTCATCTCGTTCAGTTCGGAGGCGCTCCATAACAACATCTTTGACATGATAGGGATCCGGCACTTGGCGGAAGAGAAAGAAATCTTCTTCTGAAGCCGTTTGGATTTTTACATCACCAAAATTGAGAATGGTGGGGAGCATCCCGCGTACTTCAGAAGTGACGTCTTGGATACGGGAAAATTTGAGTTCGCTCACTGAACGAACAAACAGCCCTTTCTGCTCAATATTGATCACCCGCTCATTGGTAATAATCCACACATCAAAGTAGTAGTCGATCCATACGAGGAATGCGTACATCCAGATGAGGAGGAGAAAAGTGTTTTGAAAAAAGAGGAAAACGGTTGGATTGGCAAAAATTCCTGATTGAGTGACAGCACTTGGAAGGGCGAAAAAAGCTGCTCCGAGAAGGCCTACGAGGATGATAATAAAAATAAAGTGAGTAGCAATATCAAACCAGTGACGGTGAATGACCGCGATAATAGTTTCATTCTCACGTTGCCCTTTGAAGTGATAACGACTGAAATCGTGACTGGTATGCATAAGGTTTAGAGTGAGAAAGGAGAAGTGTTTCCGAGGGAAGCAGGCAAGATTTCATCTAGAGGAAGCGAGAAGAATAAAACGGTATTGGTAATAAGAAGCACTAGGACTACACTTGTAAAAATAAGACTCATAATAAGCGCCATCTTGCGGTCAAGTGCGTAGCGAAGGAGATGAAACAAAATAAAAAGACTGGCAATGACACAGCCGAGAAAGAAAACCAGATAACAAATCGCAAAAAAACTTTGCATAGAATAAAGAATATATAAATTATACACCACGCTTGCAAAAAGCGCGGTGCAGATGCTGCTTCTTTTTTCTCTCAAACAAACTCCTTACAAAAGCTTGTCCTGGATATCATGAGGTGGCTCAAGGCCGAGATGACGATAGCCACTCTCGGTGACGACGCGGCCACGAGGGGTGCGTTCGAGGAAACCGATTTGGATGAGGTAGGGTTCGACGACATCTTCGAGGGTATGCATTTCTTCACCGGTCACAGCTGCAATCGCTTGAAGCCCAGCGGGCCCACCCTTGAACTTTTCAATGATAGAGCCGAGCATGCTCCGATCAGCTGGTTCGAGGCCGAGCTTGTCGATCTCAAACAAAGCCAGGGCGTCACTCGCAACGGATTGGGTGATATGCCCCTCATGGTGCACTTCCGCATAGTCACGCACTCGCTTTAGGATACGGTTGGCCACCCGGGGTGTTCGTCGACTAGCCCCGGCAATTTCTTTCGCTCCAGCTTCGTCAAGCGTAACGCCGAGAATATGGCTCGAGCGGCTGACAATCTCCTCGATTTCGTCGGCATTGTAGAATTCGAGGCGGTGGGTAGAACCAAACCGATTGCGGAGAGGATTGGTCAATGAACCAAGCCTCGTGGTGGCACCAATCAGAGTGAAGCGGGGAAGGTCGAGCTGAATGGTGCGAGCGGCTGGACCTTTGCCGATAATAATATCGAGTTTATAGTCTTCCATGGCTGGGTAGAGTACTTCCTCAATCGTTTTATTGAGCCGATGGATTTCATCGATAAAGAGCACATCACCAGGTTCGAGATTAGTGAGGATGCTCCCGAGGTCACCAACACGCTCGATAGCTGGACCACTGGTTACCTTGATGCCAGCCCCCATTTCTTTGGCAATAATATGAGCGAGCGTAGTTTTGCCGAGTCCAGCGGGGCCATAGAGAAGTACGTGATCAATAGATTCGCCCCGATTTTTGGCTGCCTTGATGAACAGCTCCAGGTTCCGCTTAATTTTTTCTTGGCCAATATATTCAGCGAAGGCCTGCGGACGAAGAGTAGTGTCGAGGAGTTTGTCTTCTTCTTTCTCGAGAGAGGTATTCAACATAAGAATGGGAGAGAATAGATGTCACCCTATTTTATCAGGCATTTGACGGAGCTACCAATTTGGTTCGGAACCTATTTTTCTTAGGGAAGAAAAGAGTATTTCTTGGCTCAAATAAAGCCTTTTATTGGGTATTGACAGCCTGCCTTGGAAATGCTATCCTAGTTCTTCGTGCTACGAAAACAAATAACAATTTCGGCCCACACAAAGAGCCGTTTTTTGTTCCTCACAAACAGGGAAAAACGTTCCTCACATGTAGACAATTTGGGAAGCACTATCTTTTCTTCTCAAACCTCGGATGAGTCTGTTGCTTGCAACGAGTCAAGATCGGGTAAGGTGGTTCCGGCTGCGTTACACCTCGACACTCCTCCATCCCTTGGGCTCCCATGCCTGAGGACTATTGTCTACAGCTGAGGAATTTTTTTTAGGTTCTTTTTAACTGCCGTTTTGGCCCGATTGTTCCCCGGTAGCGGAACACTGGAGCATTCCTCATGAGTGACAATAATGGGCGAGTGTGTGTCACACTCATCCTAATGCTGGATGGCCGCTACCACTGTTGGGCTGATACTACCCAAGGTACAAACGAAGAGTTCGCCAAGGTAGCGGTAGCTGCCCTCAAGCTCAAGTCCGATGACATTGCCACAATCGAAACGTATGGTCTTCAGGTCGAGCTTGGCTGTAGCGGCCAGGCTACGGATACGCCGGTTCTCTTTGAGACCTTGAAACGGTTGGATGGTATGGGGCCATCGCGCCTCTGGCAAGCGTTTCTAATTGAACTCATTCTGCACGGAGCACGTCTGAGAGACAGGATGGGATGAATTCCCAATAACAAAGCCCGAGTGGTCGCGTACCGCCCGGGCTTTGAAATTTTTATACTCAATTTTTGCTATTTTGTTTCTTCTTCGAACTCAGCGTAGATTTCCGAAAGAGTATCATCTTTACCGGTCGCATCCCAAACTTCTTCCATAGTAGTCAGGCCCTCCAATACTTTAATGAGGCCGTCTTCAGCCATAGTGACATAGCCATTCTTGCGGGCTTCATCATAAATTTCTTTTTCGCTCGCGAGGGAACTAATCAAATCACGAATCGACTGAGTCATATCGACAACTTCAAAGATACCTTTGCGGCCATGGTAGCCCGTGAGGGTGCAATACGGACAACCTTTGGGGCGATACAACGTCTCAATTTTCTCAGGTTTATGAGTTTTGCCAGTGTCTGGAATAAGGGCGAGGAGTTTCTCGAGTGCAGCCAAGGTTTTCTTGGAAGGAAGGTAGGGTTCTTTACATTTATCACAGAGAATGCGAACGAGCCGCTGGGCAACAATCACATTCATACAGGAAGCGATGAGCGATGGTTTCACCCCAAGCTCAAGGAGGCGGGGCACGGTCGCAATAGCATTATTGGTGTGGAGAGTAGAGAGGACGAGGTGTCCAGTAAGAGAAGCAGAGACAGAGATGTCAGCCGTTTCATCGTCACGGATTTCACCGACGAGAATTACATCGGGATCCTGGCGGACGATAGAGCGAAGTGCAAGCGCAAAGGTATAGTCCCGTTTCTGTGAGACTTCAGTTTGGACAATACCCGGAATGGCATATTCGATTGGATCTTCTACCGTGATGATTTTGATAGCCGGGCTATTAATCTTGTTCAGGATACTGTACAGGGTGGTGGTTTTCCCGGAGCCCGTAGGTCCAGTATTGAGGATCATGCCATTGGGTTTGTTAATAGCTTTCTGAAGGACGTCAAAGGCGATCCCATAAATCCCAAGACTACCGAGGTCAACGTCGACATCTTCTCCATTCAAGAGACGCATGTTGATGTTCTCGCCATGATTGCCTGGAATGAGCGAAACACGGATATCGACACGGGCCTGGTCAACTGAAACAAAGAAATGACCATCCTGGGCGCGATCACGGATATTGATTTTCATGTTGGCAAGCATCTTGATCCGAGCCAAGAGGAGGCGATACACCGAAAGGGGGATGTCACCAATTTCCTGAAGGATGCCATCAATACGATAGCGAAGCCGCGCGCCGGCATCGTGAGGTTCGATATGTACATCACTGCCGCGGAGCTTGGTCGCTCCCGCGAGAATCACCTCAATAATTTCTGAAGTGGGAGTTTCGGCTGAACTCAACTTACGTAGCGCTTCAAAGTTTTTCTCAAAATGTTCCAGGTCCTCACCTTCGAGAGCGATTTGCATAATGTCGAGGTTTTTGAGGAGTTCCTTGTTTTGATACTGCGACCAAACTTTTTCGAGAGAAGGGAGAGAAACGACCGAGAGAGAAAGTTGCCAACCTTTTTCATTGGCAGTTTTTTGGAGGTATTCCATGACAGCTGGATCATTGGGATCCTTCACTGCTACCGATACCTTGTCTCCATTTTTTTGAAAACTAGCTACCTCGAGACGTCGAGCATCTACTTCTGGAATAAGTTGAGCATCACTGGCATCGACGGGGAAGAGATGCAGATCATGATAGGGGAGGCCGGCTTCTAGAGCGAGCGTTTCAGCAGCATCCTCAATGGCTTCTTCGCGCATCTTCTTCAGGACTTTATCCGAAGCCTCTTGTTTAATGGAGCGACCTTGGGGAGTGATATGACGAGCAATCTTTGGCATAGCAAAAGTAATTGCTCTTATTTTAGCATTGTTCAGATTGAAGTACGAAGCAAAGCACCGCTAAGTCTTCCTGTTCGATTGAAAAAATATCTTAGTGAGAAGAATTTTCGAGGAGTTGAATCAAGAAAGCCTCGGTCGCTGTCTGAGAAATTTTGGTAGTCACGTGAAGGGTATCATCGCTCAGGTTTCCTGCGGGGAAATGAGGGAGAAGTTTTTCCAAGAGTCCTTCCTCGTTACTCTTCACGAAGAGCTGAGTAATTTCAGGACCTTCTTCATAGGCTACGGCAAAGGTAGCAGCCCCGGCATAGTTCCCCCGAATCTTTTCGAGGACGGTGGGGAGGTCACTCACACTGGATCTTGCCTGGACCAGGTCTTCGATAGTGACTGAAGCCGTGATTAAGGAAAGCGTATCAGAAGAGCGAATATTACTCATGATCCGTCCCCACAGCTTGAGGAGGTGGAGAGGCTGGGTCTTATAGAGATGCTTCACAATTTTTTGTTGGTCAGCACCTTTTCCCATGAGAAACGAGGCCAGTTCGAGAGCACGGGGAGTGGTCGTTTTTTTCTGAAAAGAGTCTGTGGCGGCCATGAGACCAGTGAGGAGGGCTTCAGCAACCGGGCCATCGAGAAATTCTTCCCCGATTTCTTTCAAGAGGGCCGCTACAATTTCGGCATTGGAAGAAGCGGTTACTTCAACAAGATTGATCTGGCCGAACTGTTCATTGGAACCGTGATGATCGATGTTAATGACGGGTACTTCATAAAAAATATCGGGGTGAGCTTCATAAAGGCTCCCCAAAGATTCTTTGTCTGAGGTACCAAGGGTGATGACAAGGTCGAATTTATATTTGGCCAAGATAAATGAGAAATCTCGTGGATCGATGGTGCCGTGTTCGGGGGTAAGGTGAATGCGCAATTCATTATCAATCCGTTCGGTCCGGACATCGAGGATAGGATTATGCTTGGTATTAAAAGAGAGAACGAAATCCCGGGAGCCAGAGAGGGATTCAACTACGGCCGATGGACAAGGAAGAAAAGAAAGTTCAGAGAGTTTTCGTTCGACTCCTACTGCAGCCAACGTTGGAGTCGCCCCAATCCCCGTCAGATAATGAGCGAGGGCAATACTGGTGGCGAGGGCATCCCGAGTGGGATGGGGAGTGAGGAGAATAAGCGGGTGTTTACGCGTCTTGGCGAGTTCGAGAAATTGAGCTTCCTTGGAGAGGGACATATGACAAAGCAGGAGGAAAAGAGGAAATGGGTCAAAAAAGTAAAGCACGAGGGGATAGCTTAGCAAGGAAAAAGTGACTGGTCAAACATTCCCTTGCCTCTTCCTGGAAGATTCTCTATGCTCCCTCTATGGTTACCTATACTACCCATTCCAAAGAAGAGACTCAAGCTTTGGGGAAGATACTGGCCTCGGCATTTTCGCCGGCTTCTCTTCTTACTTTTACGGGTGATCTTGGAGCAGGAAAAACCACCCTCATTCAAGGGATGCTCGAAGGCTTGGGAGCTCTTTCTCCTTATCCGTCACCTACCTTTGTTCTCATGAATGAATACGTATTATCACAACCGACCACACAGGGCGTGCGGCGAGTTTACCATGCGGATGCATATCGGGTCGGGGCAGCTGACTTTGAGAAATTAGGCTTTCTCGAATGGTGTGGAGATAAGGAAGGAGTAGTGCTCTTGGAATGGCCGGAACGATTGGGGACGCTTCTTCCTCGTGAGCGCATTGATATAATCCTTACCACTCTTTCCGAAACAGCGCGCCAGATTACGGTGGACGAAGCAAAGTGAAAACAGTCTATACTACAGGCATGACAAAACAATCAAAAACCATAGTGCTTTTGGATGGTAATGCTCTTATCCATCGCTCTTATCACGCGCTTCCTCCTATGACAACCAAGGGTGGGGAGTCAGTCAATGCCGTCTATGGTTTTACGACGACACTTTTTTCAGTGCTTGAGAAATTCAAACCTGAGTATATCGCCGCTTCTTTCGATCTTCCTGGTGGAACCTTTCGGGATGAACTCTACAGCGAGTACAAAGCCACACGTCAGGCAGCGCCAGATGATCTCTATGCACAGATTCCTCGAGTAAAGGAATTGGTTCAGGCGTTTAATATCCCAATCTATGAAAAGGCGGGCTTTGAGGCGGATGATTGTGTGGGGACACTGGCTCGTCAAGCTGAAAAGGAGGGTGTAAATGTCGTCATCGTCACTGGTGATACGGATACACTGCAGCTGGTGACGGACAAGGTGAAAGTATTTACCCTCCGGAAAGGAATTAAGGATATGGTGCTGTTTGGGCCAGAGGAAGTACAGGCCAAATATGGTTTCCCGGCTGAACATCTGGTTGATTACAAGGGTCTCCGGGGGGATAGTTCGGACAATATCCCAGGTGTGAAGGGAGTCGGAGAAAAAACTGCTACTGAACTTATTCAACAATTGGGTTCACTGGAAAATATTTATGCCAAGCTCGATGAAGTAAAACCAAAAGTGCGCGAAAAGCTTGAAGCTGATCGCGAGATGGCGTACCTTTCGAAGCAACTCGGGACCATTGATACGAAAGCTCCGGTAACGCTTGATCTCAATGCGACGGTGGCCCATGACTTTAATCATGAACAGGTTAAACAATTTTTGCGCGATTTTGAATTTTTTAGTTTGCTCAAGCGGATTCCGGGAGAAACTCCGGGCATAACAACTCCTCCGGAGACAAAAAAGAAAACGGTCAAAAAATCGGTACGCGTTACTACTGCGCCAGAACTCAAAAAATTTTTAGCAACTCTCAAGGGAGAATGGGTTGCGGTCATGCTGGAAGAAAAAGAAGCCTCGCTCTTTGGTGGAGGCATTGATACGCTTGGTCTAGCCTCAGAAAAAGAAGGCAGGGAAGTGGAGTGGAATGCGGACACATTGCCGCTCCTAAAAAATTTTCTCGCTGCTACAGAGGAAAAGAAGCTTGTGTATGACTGGAAAGGCATGTGGCATGTCCTAGCTCGTTTTGACACTCGTCTTCAGGGAGTGAGCGCGGATATTCTGCTCTCGGCCTATTGTTTAGGGGAGAGCGGGAAACTGGATCTTGAGACACTCTTTGAGACACATCTAGGCCGCTCGGTAGAAAGAGGCAGTCTTTTGGAAAATACGGAAGGTCTCTTCGCTATTCACCACGCGTTGGAAACAGAACTCAAGAAAGTGTGTGCAGGGCAAACACCTGATAGAAATGTGCTCACGATTTTGAACGATATGGAATTGCCACTGGTGTCGGTTCTCTTTGCCATGGAAGAAGCCGGTATCAGTCTTAACAAGGAAGTCTTTAGCACTCTCAGCCAAGAGATTACCAGCAATCTTGAAAAAGCTGAAAAAGAAATTTTTAAACTGGCTGGCCGCGATTTCAATTTGAATTCTCCCAAACAGCTGGCCGAAATTCTTTTCGTGGATCTCGCTATTCCCACGGGCAATATCAAAAAAAATAAGACCGGATTTTCGACGGCTTCGACTGAATTGGAAAAGCTTCGGGCAGCGTACCCAATTGTGGCGCTCATCGAAGAGTATCGGGAACTGTTTAAGCTCAAGAATACCTACGTGGATGTACTTCCAGGGATGGTGGCTCCCGATGGACGCCTCCATACGCGCTACGACCAAGCGGTAGCAGCAACCGGGCGTCTCTCTTCCAACGATCCAAACTTACAAAACATTCCTATCCGTACTGAGTGGGGACACCGGATGCGAGCGGGTTTTGTGGCAGCCCCAGGCAAAAAACTGGTGGGAGCTGACTACTCCCAGATTGAGCTCAGGATCGCGGCCCATCTTTCTCTCGATAAAACCATGATCGAAGCGTTCCAGAACAACGAAGACATCCATCGCACCACAGCCTCCATTGTCCATGGGGTAAAGCCAGAAGAAGTGACGGATGCCATGCGTCGTGAGGCAAAAGTCCTCAATTTTGGGATTATTTATGGGATGGGGGCCTTTGGTTTGGCCCAAGCCGCCAAGATTGACCAGAAACATGCGAGCGAATTTATCAAAGGCTACCTCAAGAAATTTGCTGGAGTCGCCAAGTATATGGAAGAGATGAAACAAAAAGTCCGCGAACAGGGGTATGTCGAAACTGAAATGGGTCGTCGTCGAGCTATTCCAGAAATCGAAAGCGGCAATGTAGCGCTCGTCCGGTCTGCAGAACGTATGGCCATCAACATGCCGATCCAGGGGCTCGAAGCGGACATCGTGAAGCTCGCTATGCTTGAATCGAGAGAACTGCTTAAGAAGTACTCCGGGAAAGCGAAGCTTCTTCTTCAGGTCCATGATGAACTTATTTTTGAAGTAGATGAAACAATAGCCGAAGAGTTTGCGGAATCTCTGAAGGAGATGATGAAAAATGTGTACACCCTCAAGGTGCCCCTTCTTGTTTCTACTGAGATTGGGAATACGTGGGGAGAGATTTAAGCTTCCTCAAAAAAATGAACAAAAGAAAAACCCCGCTGAAGCGGGGTAATTTTTTAGTTTTGTTTTCTCTTGATGAGTTCATCGATCCTGGTACGGACGCGAGAGAGTGCTTCAAGAGCGGTAGTGCTTGGATTTTCTTGGCTCTCTAATCGATCAAGAGCCTCTTCAAGTTGAGCTATATCCGCACTATTGATAGCTGCATCACGTAGCTGATCTTGGCTTGGCTCACCTGGTTCAGGACGGCGATTAGCATCCCAAGCACCTTTATAACCAGGTTCACCTGGCATAATAACCTTTCTGGTTTCGGGAAGTTCGAGACCCATATCTTCCATGCCCATAGTCTTTGTGTTAGTGATTTAAAAAACAAAAAGACGGGTTGCCACCCGTTCTTTATAGGTAAAGTATAGCAAGAAAAAAGGGTAAAGTCAATCATAGAGTATTGATTTTTACAGAGAAATGAGAAAAAATAGTGTATTACTAAAGATGGTTATTTATGCCAGAACTTCCAGAAGTCCAAACGGTTGTCTCACAGCTCGGAAAGAAAATTTCTGGGAAGACACTCATTTCTTTTTGGACGGACTGGGCGAAAAAGGTACTTGAGCCTCTTCCCAAGCTCCAGAAACTTATTAAGGGGACCAAAGTGCTGGGTACCAGACGTTTTGGGAAAACCATTATCATTGATCTTGATAATGAGTATTCGATTGTTATTCATCTCAAGATGACTGGGCATCTTCTGTATAAAGATACACAGAATAAAGGAGCGAAAGAATGGCAAGATCCAACTAACCAGTTTATTCATCATCAGTTTCTTTTTAGCGACGGTTCCCAGGTGGATTTCTCGGACATGCGTAAATTCGGCTGGGTAGACATTTGTAAGACGAGTGAAGTAGAGCGTCACCGGCATATCGAGAAACTGGGTGTTGATGCCTTGTCGCCAAAATTTACTCCTAAGATTCTACAGGGCTTTATCGAACACTATCCCAAACGCTCCATTGGACTTCTCCTCCTTGATCAGGAAAAAATAGCGGGTATCGGGAATATTTATCGAAGTGAGGCATTGTACCGAGCGGGGATTCTTCCACTGCGGGCTGCAGGGAGTTTGAAACAGAAAGAAATTGAACGGCTGCATGAAAAGATTAGGGAAGTCCTCAGGGAGGCAGTGAAACTGAGGGGAACGACGGATGGGGATTTTCGTGATACGAGTGGGAAACGAGGAGGATTTCAGAAAATGCTTTTTGTCTATGCCCGCACCGGAGAACCGTGCAAGCGCTGTGGTACAATAATCGTACGGAAAAAAATTGGACAACGCAGTGTTTTTGTTTGTTCTCAGTGTCAAAAATAGCTCCTAAATTTATATTTATGGCCAAAAAACTTCTTTTTGTGATTCTTGTGCTTTTGGTAGTTGGTGGGGTGTGGTATATGTGGGGTGGCGGTGACAAGGTTAGCAAACAGATTGACCTCAACAATAAGCCAAAGCCGTCCGTCAATGAAACAAAGCCAGTTAATCCGGACAATGTGAGTGCCTTGGCTGGGCTTCCTTGCACTGATATGAAGCGCCGTCCAATTGCGGTGATGCAGCCAGCAGATGTGACTGCGCGTCCTGCTGCCGGTTTCTCGGATGCCGATATGGTATTTGAAATGCCCGTTATTACGGCGACCATCAATCGTCTGATGGCAGTTTACCAGTGTAATTTCCCGAAAGAAGCGGGTGCAGTCCGGTCTTCACGTCATGATTTCCTACAGCTCGCTAAGGGCTTGAACGCAATCTATGTGCACTGGGGTGGCTCGCACTTTGCGCTTGAAAAAATCAAAGAAGGCATTCTCGACAATATCGACTGTACTGGAGCCGCAGGCAATGGTGCAGGGACGGATGTTTGTTACCGCGCTGAACGCGTAGGCACCATGAAGGTAGAAGACACGAGCCGGGTCAATGTGGAGGCGGCTTTTGAACGTTCCAAGGCTCTTGGCTATGCTACTGAGAATACCTTCGTGGGTTATCCACACCAAGAAGAGGTAGGAGTGGATAGTCGACCGACGGGTGGACGAGTGCGCATTGGCTACCCAGGTCAAGGAGAAGTAGAGTACCTCTACAAGAAGGACTCGAACGCATGGGAACGTCTCTGGGGCAATGTGGCTGATACTGATCGCAATAACGGTACTCGGATTGCCCCGAAGAACGTGGCGGTCCTGTTTGCGCGTTCTGAACAAATTGAAGGGCAGTATAACAATATGCAACTGGGGGATCCTTGGTATGACCAGACCGATTCAGGCGATGCGTACTACTTTATGAATGGGAAGCAGGAACGGGGTACTTGGAAGAAAGACAAGTCAAACCTCGGGAGTAAACTGATGCTCCTCGATGCTGCGGGGCGTGAAGTAAAATTTGTTCCCGGGCAAATCTGGGTCAATGTGGTAGAGCCAGGGACAGCCTTCGAATGGCAACCAGGGCAATAGACTAAAATACAGAAACCTTAGCGGGCCAAAAGCCCGTTTTTGGTTTCTCTTTGCGCGCGCTATACTAGTTTTGCATCATCCTTCTATGCTGTATCTTTTTTCTGGAACTGACACCTTTCGCATGTTAGAACAGGCTCGAAATTTGGAGCAGGAATTTTTGCATGCCCATACGGGAGGACAAAAACGGGTCTTTGATGTTGAAGACGCTTGGGAGGAAGCAGAGCGATCGCTCCTGGTGAGCACTCTTTCGCCTGGCCTTTTTTCTACCCCGTACTATGTCATTATCCGGGGCACGGAAACCCTTGATGAAAAAAGTGGGGCCTGGCTTGAACAAATACTTGCTTCGAGAGACAGTCTTATGACGGTTATTTTGCTCTTGGCTCTTGGCAATAAAAAGAAATTACCAAAGTGGTGGCAGAACCTAGCCAAAACAAGTGAAGTAAAAGAAACGGTGTTTACGGAACTTTCGAAAGAAGCCTCGATGCAGTATATCGATTCCATGCTCAAAGCAGTGGATGGAACGTTTACGATTGAACCACGAGCCAAACTGTTTCTCAGTGAGACATTTGCAGGGAAAACGGGGCGATTGAAGCAGGAATTACATCGGCTCATGCTTTCTATAGAAGACAATAAAATTACTTGGGCCAACGTAGAAAAAAGTGTTTCACCCACTCGAGAAGTGGTGACCTTTCAGGCACTTGATGCGCTTATACAGGGAAACCGAGCGAGAGCTATTGCCTTATTTCGGAAAGAAGAGAGTGAACCGGATGCCCCGTTTGCATTACTGGGTCTCTGTGCTTGGCAGGTGCGGCGACTTATTGCCATCAAAGAGCTGGCAGAAGAAGGAAAGAATGCTCCTGAAATTGCGAGAGAACTGAAAACTTCCCCGTACCCGATCCAAAAGACTCTTCCTGCAGTGACCCGTTTTTCTTTCTCGCGTCTTCGTCAGGCTCTGATGCTCCTCGCAGAATTCGATCATGCTCTCAAAACTGGTCGCATCCAACCTGGTGTCGCCCTCGATCTTTTCGTGTGGAAATTTTAATTGAACTTTATGAGTTTTGAATCAACTCCTCGTCCAGTAAAAAAAGTAGGAGAAGGAAATATTGAAGGAATAGAAGCGGTACAACGCCGGATGGTAGAGGTATTAAATGAAAGTGAAGAACGAGGAGACAAAAACATGAAAAAATATTCAGAGGAGCACTGGGAGGCATTGGCTGAAGATGCTTTTCATAGTGAAGTGGTACAGCATGGAAACATTGAACTCAATATGGTGGGAGTAGCTCATATTTCAGAGACGATACCGCTTCTCAGGAAGCAGATTGAAGAGAGAATACAAAGTACAGATTTCACTATTCTTGAAACAGGGATAGAAACAGTAGATCCGGAACTTGCTCGTTGTAAAAAACTTGTAGCTAATAAAGACGACTTTTTCTTTATTGGTGTCGAGCGAATGGCGAGAAAACACCGTAAGAAAATAATTCTTACTGATCCTGGGTATACGTATGATGAGTCGGCTCCTGAATATCAGAAAGCCCAACAAGAATTGGATGACAAACTTCAAGGAGGAATTGCTACTGCCGCTGCAGTAAGTGTAGTAGGAGCGGGTTTTACGACCATCAAGAAGACGGCGGATGCTATCAATCGACGGTCTCTCAGTCGACGAGATATGCTCAAACTTGGAGCAGCGGGAGCGGTGGCAGGAGCAGGAGGATACTTTATGAAAGCGAATATTGGGCATCAGATAGAGCATCCGTATGCAGGAGACCGCACACTTGTCTATAATCTTATCGATTATCGCGATGTCATGATTGCAGAAGGAATTGATCAACTTTCCCAGTCACTGAATAGAAAAATGAAAGCAGCGCTCGTATTTGGCGCGGACCATATTGATGGCATTAAATACTATCTTCAAAATCCAAAGATTCGGAAAATGAAAATAGAAATGTATGCGCCGTATCAGGCAATTTCTCGTCCCGAAATATCTGTTCACGAATTTCAACTGGATCAAAGCGTAAGCCCAGACAATGCTAAAAGGATGAATTTCGGTGAATGGAAGCAAACTACACGAGCTGATATCTTACCAAAAACAAAAACTCCCTAATTATTTAGGGAGTTTTGAGGTACGCAAAGAAATTTACTTTTGGGCCAGTTTCTTGACACGAGCGTTCAAGCGAGATTTCTTCCGAGCAGCTGTATTCTTCTTGATAACATTCTTTTCAGCAGCCTTATCAATCGCCTTCTGAGCCTTTTTGTACCATTCTTGGGCGACAGCGAGGTCACTTTTCTGAATAGCATCGAGGGTCTTCTTGACGGTACTCTTAATCACTCCTTTAACGGAGCGGTTACGAGCTGTGTTGGTGGCGGTTACCCGCATGTACTTTTTGGCTGATTTCTTGATTGGCATAATGCGATAGGACGACTAAAAAATGATAAATCTGAATGATTCAAACACAAGAACGAGACACATCATTTTTAGCATAGGAAGTGGATTTTGGCAACCCTCCTATTTTCTTACCCATGTTAGAATAGGAATAATTGTTATGATTCGAGAACTCAAGGGAAAACTGGGAGAAATTGAGGGGAGCGCCTTTACTCTGTGGGTAGGGGGCGTGGGGTACTTTGTCTATGCTTCTCCTTATACACTTGGGAAAGTGGCTGGGAGTGATGAAGTTCATACCTATATCCATACGCATGTCCGTGAAGATCAGTTGAATCTATATGGCTTTCTCTCACGGGACGAACTTTCGATGTTTGAGCTCCTCATCTCAGTTTCGGGGATTGGCCCCAAAGCTGGACTCTCTATCCTCGCTATTGCTGATCCCAAGACTATCCGGACCGCGATTGTAAACAAGGATCCATCGATCTTGACCCGGGTTTCTGGGGTCGGGAAAAAAACTGCTGAGAAAGTGATTATCGAACTTCAAAACAAAGTCTCATCGCTTGATATTGCTGATCAGGCCGAGGCTTTGGCTGACCAGGAAGCGCTTGAAGCCCTCACTGCGCTTGGCTATACCGTAACCGAAGCTCGCGAGGCCTTGAAGCAAGTGCCAAGTGAAATTAGAAACGTGGGAGAACGACTGAAACTCGCTCTCAAAAGCCTTGGCAAGAAGTGATTATGTTTCATGAGCCCCTCCTCCAATCGTCTCTTTGGCAATCCTTCCAAGAAAAAAATGGCCATACCCCTGTACATTTTGGTGATGGACTGGCCCTGCTTGAGGCTTTGCCACTCGTAGGAAGATATCTCTATTTTCCGCGTTTTCCTTTCATAGGGTCATCTTTTGAAAAAGAAAGTCTTTTTACCTTTGCTCGGGGAAAAAAAGCACATTGGCTGCGGGTAGAGCCAGAGAATGACACGGTATTGGAAGTGTTGAAAAAAGAATTCGGAGAGGCATGCATGGTAGCAGCACCGCATGATATCCAACCGCGAGAAATTCTCGTGATGGATATTACCCCGACTGAAGAAACATTGCTTTCAGAGATGAAACAGAAAACCCGCTACAATATTCGACTTGCTGAAAAGCATGAAGTCACAGTACGGTTCTCGCGTTCGAGTAAGGATATGGAAAGCTTTATTGACCTTATTTACGCCACGACCAATCGAAAAGCCATCTGGCCTCATCCGAAAGAATATTACCGAAATTTCTTTGAGGTATTTGGAGAAAATGAATGCACGCTCGCGCTGGCCGAACACCAAGGGAGCGTACTCGCAGCGAATCTCTTAGTCTTCTTTAATGGAGTAGCCTATTATCTTCATGGCGGGTCAAGTGATGAAGGTCGCCACCTCATGGCCCCATTTCTTTTGCAGTGGGGAGGTATCAAAGAAGCAAAGCGTTTTGGAATGATGCAGTATAATTTTGGAGGAGTAAAAACGGATACCACAGAAAAAAACTCGTGGACCGGCATTACCCGTTTTAAACAAGGCTTTGCTCCCAAGACAGTCCCGTTAGTATTTCCTGGCACCTATGATATTATTTTGTCACCGTGGTGGTACCGGCTCTATCGGATCATCCGGGGAGCACAAAAAATAAAAAATCTTTTCCGTTCGTAAAATTCTTATGCGACATTTTTTTGGAAAGTTGATTCCGCAATCTATTAAAAATATTTTCTGGCATCTGCCCCAGGCTGTCTTAGCTAGTGTCTTGTATGGTTTCCCAGCCAAGCAGCTCAAAGTGATTGGGGTGACGGGAACCAATGGCAAAACCACAACGACCACACTGATCGGCAATCTCTTGGAAGGAGCAGGGAAAAAGGTGGCCGTGGCTTCTACCATTGCCAATCGCTTACATGGTGCTGAAACGGTAAATGTCAGTAAATTTACCACCGCGTCTCCGTGGGCAGTGCAGAGGTTTTTGAAACAAGCAGTGGAAGCTGAATGTGAGTATGCAGTGCTCGAAGTGTCTTCCCATGCCCTAGATCAGTACCGAGTATGGGGGATTCGCTTTGAGATAGCGGTCATTACCAATGTGACCCGTGAGCACCTCGATTATCACAAAACGCTCAAGGAGTACCATGCAGCCAAACAGAAGCTTTTTCGTATGACAAAGCAGGGAGTAGTTAATCTCGATATGGAAGGAGCTGAAGCCTTTATGCAACTCACGAACCGCACATGGACCTATAGCACCAAGAATGAGCAGGCTACCGTAGTAGCCAAGGATATCAATTTGGATTTCAAAGGCGCTTCCTTTGCGGCTCTTGGGACGCGCTTTACCACGTGTCTCGCAGGGCTGTTTAATGTGGAAAATGTGCTCGCGATGCTTACGGTTGGGAAAGCATTAGATCTCTCTTTGGAGACCATGCAACAGGCGCTTGATACAACCCGAGGAGTACCAGGACGGATGGAACTGGTACCGAACGATCGAGGAGTGGATATTCTCATTGATTACGCTGTTACACCAGATGCTTTCGAAAAGCTCTATGCAACTGTTTCATTGTTGAAAATTCCGGGAACCAAGACTATCCACGTGTTTGGGGCCTGTGGGGAACGTGATCGAGGTAAACGGCCACTCTTGGGAAAAATCGCCAGTGAAAAAGCTGATGTCATCATCCTTACCAACGAAGATCCATACTATGAAGATGCGGAGAAAATCATTGATGAAGTAGAAGCAGGCTTGCCCGAAACGCTTCGAAAGCAAGGTGAAGTGACGCGGGAGGGGACTGAACAGAAATATTATCGTATTTTTGACCGGCGTGAGGCGATTCATCAGGCTCTTGAACTCGCTGAAACAGGGGATATCGTGCTTATTACCGGCAAAGGTGCTGAGGAAACCATGGCCATTGGAGCCAAGCGTATCCCATGGAAAGAGCGTCAGGTAATCGAAGAAGAGCTTGTAAAACTGTAAATACTGCTCTAAAAAGCAAACAACCACCGAAAGCCATGATTGGCAGGTGGTCATTTTGTGAAGCTTCTCAATTAGATCGAGAGCTGTCGTTTAGTGAGGGCGTTTCGGTCTCCTTCCGTAGCGAGGTTTGCAGAAGCGAGCCCGTAACCTTCCTTGGTAGCTGCGTCTGTGGGGCGCCGTAGCTTTCCAAAAATATAGAGCGATCAAGACAATGGACAAGAGCGTAAGTCCAATGTACGTTCCTGGGCCGAGATTATCCATTGATTTCCTCCAGAATGAAGGGTGAAAGAACAGGAAAATATATTTTTAATATTACCAGTAATACTAAAAAAAGTCAACCCTTTGAAAGAGAGGGTTGACTATTCTGAGGAAGAAAGGCTAGAGGAGTTATCCGAGAATACGGATAAGGAAAAGGGTGAGAAGAAATCCGAGTGAACCACCGACAATCACTTCACTGGTGCGGTGGCCAACACGCTCCTTCAGCCGGGGGAACTGTTTGCGGTCCATCTTGAGGTTGTTCACCATCATATTGAGGTAGCGACTCTGGTCTCCCATGTAGGTTCGAAGGCGGACAGCATCATTAATAACAATGACTGCAAGACAAACTGCGAGTGCAAACACTCCCGTGTGGACTCCCTCATAATAGCCGATGGCGGTGACGACAGAAACGACAAAAGCGGTGTGGCTACTCGGCATGTGGCCGTAAGCAAAGACATATTCCCAGTCCCAATCATGTTTGATCCCGTGCACGATAAACTTAATAAGCTGGGTGAGAGAAAAGGTGAGAATCGGGATAATAAAAACGGCGTAGGTTTGGAGAAAAAGCATATATTTTTCTAAGTGCTTTTAGTATAGCACTTCTCTTGCTTGAGAGATGAATCAGTTTTGCTTTCTCCCGAAAGACGCGTTAGGATAAGGTCGCTATGAGCACTACTACCGAAACCATCAAAGCCCGGCTCAATATTGTCGAAGTCGTGGGCCAATACGTCAGATTGCAGAAAGCTGGTAATCACTGGAAAGCAAATTGTCCTTTTCATCAGGAAAAATCACCTTCTTTTACTGTTTCTGAAGAACGCAATATGTGGCATTGTTTTGGTTGTGGAAAAGGTGGCGATGTCTTTGCTTTTATCATGGAGATTGAAAACATTGATTTCCGAGAAGCCCTTACCGCACTTGCTGAACGGGCGGGAGTAGAATTGCCTCAGTATGATGGGGCAAAATCTGGTGGCGGCGAACGAAAAAGCCGGAGTTTGGAAATCTTGGAACTCACCACCAAGTTTTATGAGAAGCAACTATGGGAAGGTGATCGGGGTAAGCACATGCTTGACTATCTGCATGGTCGCGGGCTCTCAGACGAAACACTGCGGGCTTTTCGCATCGGCTACGCTCCAGATGGATGGCGGCACGTTCTCGATTTTCTCTTGAAACGGGGCTTCATGCTTCCTGAACTTGAACAGGCGGGACTTAT
This sequence comes from Geoglossum glabrum, assembly GCA_021527465.2. Taxonomy (NCBI): domain Eukaryota; kingdom Fungi; phylum Ascomycota; class Geoglossomycetes; order Geoglossales; family Geoglossaceae; genus Geoglossum; species Geoglossum glabrum. Next base: position 58,011 of record JAJDFE020000030.1, on the reverse strand, counting down.
CATCCGTAAAAGCCGGGAGACCGGTAGCGCTACAGGTTCCCACTACGACCGTTTTCGGGATCGGATTATGTTTCCCATTGGAGACGTGTTGGGTCGAGTGATTGGGTACTCAGCACGGGTAGCTCCAGGCGGGGATGAAAGTCAGGCAAAATACGTGAATACTTCTGAAACCGATGTCTATCACAAAAGTAGAGTATTGTATGGGCTGCATCTCGCCAAGAAAGCTATGAAAGATGCGGGCCGAGTGATTCTGGTCGAAGGTAATGTGGATGTTATGGCGCTCCATCAGGTAGGACTGAGAGAAACAGTGGCAGTTTCTGGGACGGCTCTTACTCCCGAACAGCTTTCTCTCATTAAACGTTATGTCGGGAAAGTATCGTTGTTCTTTGATATGGATGCCGCCGGACAGAAAGCCGCGTGGAAGAGTACAGCTCTCGCTCAAGAAATGGGACTCATGGTCGAAATTGTAGCTCTTCTCCAGGGCAAAGATGCGGCCGATATGGGGAAGGAGAATCCCGAAGAACTCAAAACTACTGTTTCGAGAGGGATGCCAGCTATGGAATACTTTCTTGAACGCCTCATCGCTGGACAGAATGTCGGTGCCCCTGAGGGAAAGCGCAAAGTCGTAGAAGAATATGTGGAACTCTTGGCCTCGGTAACGAATGATCTCGAACGAGCTCACTGGACCAAGATCTTGGCAGAGCGCATTGGCTCCGAGAGTAAAATTGTTTTAAGTAGTGTCGAGCAATTGCTTCAATCTTTCAAACGCGGAACAAATTTTGTGGAACCCGTTTCCACCAAATCATTCCTTCCCAAATCTTTTGAAAGCCGTTCTGAGATGCTCCGAGAATCACTGATCGGACTCATGCTGGTGGGGGACTCCTTACGTTTGCGAGTCTTTGCAGAAAATAATCAAGCGATCCGAGAATTTCTTTCGCTCCATCCACTTTTCTTTTTCCTGCAGAATGAAGCCGTTGATACGGTAGGGACGATTGAAGATGAATCCCTCAAACGAGAAGCAAGCCGACTCTTGTTCCAAGCCCTCGCCTTACCTGCTCTTGCTGTACTTGAACTCAAAGAAGAGCGAGAACTCAAAGCCAAAGAAATCCTTGAAGAGTACCTAGCTCTTCTTCCAGGAACATTGGAAACTGATACACTCCGAACTTTGGCGGTAGCTATTGAAAAAGCCAGAACCGATAAAGACAAAGAGAAAGAAAAAACACTTCTCGAAGAATTCGCCAAACGTACCCGACCAAGGAGCTAAGCCCCTTTCCAGTTCGGCCGAAGTCTGTTAGGCTAACAAGCGTTCACCCCGTATCACGCATCTCTTCGGAGACTCTATTTACTACGATACCGGGAACCTTCCATAATCTTTAATACTTCCCATATCATTACTGTGTGATATTGGGGCAATCAATTCTTTTCACTATGGCAAAAAAACCTCTCAAAAAGAAGAAGTTGGGTAAGAAGAAGCCAGTAGCCAAAAAGGCGAAACACCCAGCGAGACCAGCCAAGAAAACCCCAAAGAAGGGGGTAAAAAAACATGAGAAAAAAGCTGCTAAAGGGAAAGTGAGACACGCTCAGTCCAAGAAAAAAACTCCTGCCAAGAAGACGGGAGGGAAAAAGGCCACAGGGAAGCACGCTTCTCGAGAAGAAATCAAAAAGAATGCTTTTGAAGAACTCATGGCCCGCGGTAAGCAGCGTGGTTTTGTCACCGAAGACGAAATCATCCACATTTTGCCTGATATCGAACAAGATCTAGAAAATCTCGAAAACCTCTATGAGCACCTCGAGACCTCTGGAGTACGGGTGGTCGGATCAGAAGAAATGCTCAAAGTCGATACCGGCGAAGGGGAAGCGGATGAAAAGAAAGGAAAGAAGAAAAAAGACCGAGCGCTTGAAGTAGCTGAAGGAGATGATTCTTCGGACCTCGTACAGATGTATTTGAAGGAAATTGGTCGAGTTACGTTGCTTACTGGTGAAGATGAAGTGCGGCTCGCTAAGGCTATCGAAAAGGGTGACCTCAATGCCAAGCAACGCCTGACTGAAGCCAACCTCCGCCTCGTCGTTTCAATTGCCAAGAAATATGTGGGTCGCTCGCATAATCTTTCTCTCCTGGACCTTATTCAGGAGGGGAATATTGGTTTGTTTCGGGCCGTAGAAAAATTCGATTTCCGCAAAGGGTTCAAGTTTTCTACCTATGCTACGTGGTGGATTCGTCAGGCCATTACCCGTGCCCTCGCTGATCAGTCCCGTACTATCCGTATCCCAGTCCACATGGTGGAAACGATCAATAAGTATGCTCAGGTGACCCGTCGCTTGGTCCAGGAGCTTGGCCGTGAGCCGTTGGCTGAAGAAATTGCGGCTGAAATGAACATGGAAGTCGACAAAATCCGCCATATCCAGAAGATTTCCCAAGAAACGGTTTCACTTGAAACTTCTGTGGGTGACAATGATGATGACTCAGTACTCGGGGACTTTATCGAAGACACGGAATCAGTGATGCCCCATCAGATGGCGGCGAGGAAACTTTTGAAATCTCATATCGGAGCGATCCTTGATGAACTCACTCCTCGTGAACAAAAAATCCTCCGCATCCGGTTTGGTCTCGAAGATGGGGTCACTCATACACTTGAAGAAGTCGGCCAAGAATTCGGAGTTACGCGAGAACGTATTCGCCAGATCGAAGCCAAAGCACTTGAAAAAATTCGGGATCACGAGAACCTGAAAAAACTCAAAGATTACTAAACTTATAAAACCCTCGTTTTAGCGAGGGTTTTCCTTTTGAACCCTATGGCCCATATTCACACTAAACCAGGACAAATTGATTACATCGCCGAAGTATTTGTGGTTTACCAAAACAAAGTTCTGCTCAGACTGCACGATAAGCATAAAATATGGATAGCTCCTGGAGGACACATAGAACTCAATGAAACTCCAGAAGTAGCAGCTGTCAGGGAAGTGAAGGAAGAAACAGGATTGGAGGTGGTCCTTTACCCTCGACAGGCCAAGGAAGTGGTTGCTCAAGAAAATGAGCCAAGAAGTTACGCACCACTTATGATTCCACAATTTATGAATATTCATGATGTGAATGCAGAGCATAGACATTTAGTGTTTGTATTTTTTGGTTGTTCTACATCCGATACAATTATTCAGCCAAATAATCATGAAAACGCCGAGTGTCGTTGGCTGAATTGGGAAGAACTTGAAGAAGACGCTTCTATTCATCCACATATCAAAAACTATGCTTTTGAAGCCTTGAAAACTCTGGGAAGTAAGCCTTAATAATTTGATACTGTTTTTATTTTCGTGATAGACTACGTTCTCCCTCAGTGGAGGGAGTTTCGTTTTCTACTCTTCTCAATCCACTGGAGGAATCATGGCCATTATCCGTTACTGGCTCGAGCCAACGGCGAGACTTGAGCCCCTGGAATTCCTAGGTCGGTGCAAACGTACTCACGATCTGGTGCTCTCGCTTGGATATACGTCTGAAGGGCATGATGAGTATCATCTCCTGGACTGTACCAGTATTTGGCACTACATCAATGCCTATGCCCATGGGGCAGGGAGAGTGATTACACTTCACAATCTCTATCAACAGACGGCGGAGCGAGAAATGGAAGTAAAGTTTCTCTGCTTGGCGGCTACTGAGGAAGCCCACAGGGATCTTTGTGTCCAAGGACTAGGGAGCATAGGTTTGCGAAGAACCCTCATTCGCCCCTCGCCCGAATCTCTTTTAGCACAGGCTTCAGGCTGGCAGGACCTCATCTCTCCTCAAACAAACCTCAGAGCTGCTTTTGGGAGTATGTACCCATCCGTCAATCTCATGTCCACCCATGGAACCGCTAGAGGGTAGGGATAGATGTGACAAAGAGTTTATTGACCTCGGGCGATCGCACTCGCTCGGGGACCATTTTTTATAAGCTCTAGAGGAGGGGTAGGCAGTTATGATGGTTGCCTTTTTTCTTGGTTTGGCTTACCATAGCTCTGTGTCAAAAATAGTGTTCCATATTCCGGCGTAGCTCAGCGGTAGAGCAGTTGACTGTTAATCAATTGGTCACAGGTTCGAATCCTGTCGCCGGAGCTGACTTAATAAAAAGGCTTGAAAGAGCCTTTTTATTTATATTCTATTTACAAAATTGCTAAAAAAAGTGAGTATAGAATGTTCGTGAAAATGACGAACACAAGATTTCATCTGGCTTGGCAGATTCCAAGAACACCTCGCAGGAGAACGACTTGAGCAACTTCAAATTTGAACCAGCGGTTTCTGGGTTGGAATGCGTCCACCAAGGGAAGGTGCGTGACACCTTTGCCATCCCTGGACATCCGGAGCTTTTGCTCACGGTGGCGACGGATCGGGTGAGTACCCACAACGTTGTCCATCAGAGCATCGTTCCGAAGAAGGGCTATGCCCTGACAGCCCTAACGGTTTTCTGGATGAGCGAGGAGCTTTCAGGGATCAAGACACACTTGGTGGCTTTCGGGAACGAAATCTTCAAGTACCTTCCGCGCCAGACATACCCCGAGGATCTGGTGCTTCGAGCCTTGGTTATCCGCAAGCTCACCATGATCCCGGTGGAGTTCATCTTCCGAAGTCGCATGGCAGGAAGTCTTTGGAAGGACTACTACCAGAAGGAACTTCCGAATCCCTACGGTCTTGAGCTGCCGCCAGGGTTGCAACTGATGTCTCCATTTGAAGAGACGGTATTCACTCCGACAGACAAGTCAGAGACCGATGATCCGCTCAATGCAGTCGCAACGGCACAGCGGTACCCTGAGGCCTACCAGTTGGCCCTTAAGGCCTACGAAATGGGTCGAACATTCGCTGCACGGTGCGGTATCGAAATCATCGACGGCAAGTTCGAAGTCGGTATCGACTCGTTTGGGCAGGTAGTTCTGGGAGATGAGTGCCTGACACCGGACTCATGTCGCTTTGTCAGGGCTGACGGTATCGCTGTTGGCCAAGAGCCCGCCTGGCTCGACAAGCAGTACCTTCGTGAAGAAGCGGAGCGCGCGTGGGCTGGTGGCAAGAAGTCGCCGATTGCATTCAGTCAAGCGGTCATCAATGGGACTACGATTCGCTACGAAGACATCGTTGATGAGCTGACCGGAGGATCGCTCATGTTGTTTCAGGCGACACGCTATCGGTGATCTTTGTTCTCCTGTCTCTCACCGAGGAAACTTCTTCTGGCGATTCACACCGAAGCCGTAGGCAATTGCTTACGGCTTCGAATCTTTTATACCAAACAAGTTCTAATGTGATTCACTAAGTGGAGCATTAAAATTTGAGGCTTATGTAAGCCTCATTTTTTGTACCTCAATTAGAGGGTTAGAACCTGGTATACTTGGAACTATATGTATAACCATGCTCCCAAAAACTACATCTGCCCCCTTTGTCGTATCGTGATAGGGATTGAGGATGAGGCCGTATATACAAGACAAGCTGATGTTTTCTACAAAGATGAGTTTCTCACGGCGTTTATTGGTTCTCATTGGTGGCCCAATAATTCTGGAAGTGTCATTATTATCCCGAACGAGCACGTTGAAAACATTTATGATGTGTCAGATGATGTGCTGGGTAAAATCCATACATTTTCAAAAAAAGTAGCGATAGCTCTCAAAGAAAAGTATTTGTGTGATGGAGTGAGTCTGAGGCAACACAATGAAGAAGCTGGAAATCAAGATGTATGGCACTATCATCTACATGTATTCCCACGCTATGCAGGAGACAATTTATATCTGAATCATGATAAGAAGAGGCAGACTACTCCTGAAGAAAGGTATCCCTATGCACAGAAGCTTAAGGAATATTTCACTGTTTAAATTAGGGATAGTAAAATACTTTCGTGTTTGCACCACAGTTCTAACATCCTTCACGATGCGGAGCTAAGAAAACGAGGCTGTAACAAACCTTGTTTTTTGTTACCCTAACGTGAAGTTAGAACCTGGTATACTCTATTTATGAAAAACTACTATGAAATCTTAGGAGTGGAGCGCACAGCGTCTTCAGAAGATATTAAACGAGCCTATCGAAAACTGGCCTTTCTTCACCATCCCGATGTTGGTGGCACCAAAGAAAGATTTCAAGAAATTGGTGAGGCCTACGGAGTTCTCAAAGATGAGACAAAAAGGAAAAGCTACGATGAAGCAGGCCACGAAAGCTATACGCATGAACATTCATCTGAAGCCTCGTCCTCCACTGAAGAGCTGTTTAAGCAGTGGTTCGACAAGAACGTGTCTACGGAGACCTCTGTTGATGCGTTCACTCCTGGTTATCCAAGTGTCTTTATGGGGAGTGCTGAATGGGAAGACCCTCATACGGGAGACATTCCTTGGTCAGCTCTTGACATACGTATCATGAAATGGGAAAGGGCATCAACGACACTTGATGAACAAGTGAAATATCTTTCCGAACATTTGGGCGACCTAGTAGATTCATCCTATGCCAAGTTAATCTCACCAGAAAAACTCCTTCGTCTAGCCTTTGGACTCAAAAAGGACAATTGGTTACGCCAGGAGGAATACGAGAGGGTAGTTGAGCTCGTGGACCAATACGATGCTGAGCGAGAGCAGTTTATGGTAGAACGAGAGCGACAAGAGGGACAACTACAAAGGCAGGAGCCATTTCTCGACTTGGAAGAGGAATTGAGAACTAAGCCGTATACAAAAGAAGAGAGGGATAGAGCTGAAGCAGCTTATTACAAAAGGAAGGGCTCGGGCAGTTATTTGGAATATCACAACAGAACAAAAAATAACGAAGAGGTTAAAAAGATAAAAGAAGATGAGGGGACCAGAGCGGCGGCGTGGAAAGAAGGTGATATGCGGAAACAGTGGCGACGTGAGATTGGGTCTTTGAGATAAAAATAGGAGCCTCAGAAGATGCTTAAGTCAGGAAGGTGGAAATATACTTGATTCTCAATCACGGTTCTAACGTCCTTCACGATGCGGAGCACTGAAATTTGAGGCTTACATAAGCCTCTTTTTTTGTACCCTTTCGTAGAGTTAGAACCTGGTATACTGGGTGAAACTCTTTTAGATGTCATTTATGGAATTGCCTAAAATACTAGTAAGAGGAAAATTCGCCCCGGACGACTTGGTGGTTTCAGTGAATGAATCTAATAGAAAGATTAATCCAGAAATTGAGAAAAACATTGAAGGGATTTGGCAGGAGAAATTAAAAAAAGCTCAAGAACAAGGAAAAGTTTGTTATAACGGGATTTCATACAGACTAAATTCTCTCGAGAAAAGAGATAATAAAATTTATTTAGATTTTGGAACTTTTGAGTATAAGGTAAGAGATGGCTTAGTAGCGATTCCAGGGTATTTCGATTTGCCAGAGGAATACTGGCGAAAAGGAGCTATGACTGGTGCGACAGCGAAGACTTTAGATGAACGTTACATCATGGTGGAACTGTCGGGAAAATCCATGAATGAAAACAGAATAGAGTTTGTGGGTGGTATCATGGAAACCAATATGCCCATGAACTCGGGCGAAGATGTTTTTAAAAGCTTTTACGCTGAGTTGGAGGAAGAGATTGGTGTAGTAGAGGAAGATATTCAAGAATGTTTTTTAAAAGCGGTTGTACTTGAGAGTAAAACGAATGTAGGATTCTATTTTGAGGTTCTTCTCAGGCTTACTGCTGCAGAGCTGGAAGAGAGATTCAAGAGCAATCAAGACCAGGACATCAAAAAGATTCACTTTTATACAAAAGAGGAATATTTAGAGGCTCTGAAACAGCATAATGTTAATAAGCAGCTTGTAATACGAATGCTGAGTATCTAACTTATGCTTCCAGGTCAGGGACATGAAAGTGCTCCTTCGCTTGAATCACCGTTCTAACATCCTTCACGATGCGGAGCTGTATTGACTAAATAACACACACGTGTTATTTTTTCATGTCCAGTTGGACAGAAACAGGAGAAATCATCATGATGCTCGAGCTCCATGATTCGGAAGCAGGCAAGACATTGGCCGCCAAGGTCGACCCCGTTGACTACGATTACCAGGCAGAGCAGTGGGTACAAGAGACCCGTGATCACACCACCATCGTTAAGTGGATTCTCTACGATGAAGTGGGAATCAGGTGCGTTTGGGAGCGGCCGCAAGGAAGTCTTGAGATGCCCAGTATCACTCAACGTTCAACTCGCTTTTCTGGCACCTGGCAGAAGGGTCCTGAAGAAGTTGCAATCGAGTGACGAAGCATCGTCCAAGCGCACGACCTACGGGTACGGCGCTTTTTCTTTTCCTAAACTAAACAAGTTCGAACTTCATTCAACAAGTGGAGCAACTAAAAACGAGGCTGTAACAAGCCTTGTTTTTAGTTACCTAGAATAGGATTCGAACCGAGTATTTACTTTTCCTTCTAGTATGATATAAAAGAAAGTCCCATCAAGGGGCACTTCTCAACGTAGACGGAGGCTCACATGCCCTTTGACATCGACGCATTCAAGAGTGCGCTCACGACTCAGTGCTCGCGGTTCAACCTGGAATCTTGCCAGGCCTGGAGTCTTGGGCCTGGTGTGTTCGCTGCCAGTGTGCGGAAGTTTGGTGAACTTGACTGGGGCACTATCTTCTACTTCGACGCCCGCGAAGTGAAGCAGCGTGACAAGGAGAGCGGCGCAGACTTCATGGAACGGGAAGTTCAGCTGATCATGATGCTTGGCTTCACGGTCGTGCGAATCACGGGCTTTCCCGACGACCATGTCCGTATTGCCTACTTCAACGACGACCATGTCCCAACGGATCTCGTTGAATTGGTCAACTGGGCATCTCAACTGTTCGCCAGGGTCGACAACAGTGAAGTCGAATGGCTTGACAAAGCGACACCTGTCAGTATCGATTAGCGGAAACTGTCAACAAAGGGGTAGGCAATGAAAGTGGAACGAGCCGTTGACCTCCACCCTTTGGTGGAGAGGATAGCTCACAGGGGGTTGACTGGGGCAGAATTACCGAGTGTCGGAGTTCTGGCGCCCGGCAAGACGATGCAAGACATCAAGGCTGCCATGGACTGTTCAAGTGGTGCCGGCAACTTCAGTTATGAGCACGTGATCGGAGCCGTCGCTCAGCAACTTTTCAATGCCGGGGTCTTTGCTGAGACATTCGTCGAAGATGATGACTAGGTACGGCGCTGTGGGACATCGCCACATGTTTCCCTAGGAGCCCAGTGAGGTTCCTAGGGCTTTTCTTTTTCAAACAAGTACAAGAAGTCCACGTATTTCTCTCAGTGAAACCTTGGGATCAGGAAATACTTTCTCCCACTCAAACGTTCGGAAGCTATCTCTCCAAGCGAGCTGACTCAAAAAGAGGCTTACCGAAGCCTTTTTTTGTTGTATTCCATTATTGACTTTAATACAAAAATATGCTATGATGTACTGTTTCCTTGAAAATTGAATATCGAAGGAAATACCAGGTGGGATGGCGGTAGTTTCATCCTGGTCATCAACGTTACCGCATAGGAGAGTGTCGTGACGGTTACCAATACAACTGAATGCATCACCCAAGCCAATTCGATCGCGGACGGCCAGTGGGTCGCCAAGATCCGGGTTGCGAGCTACATGAAGGCGCATCCGGAAGATCGCCGCACACCGCGGGACAAGTTTCCGCTCACCGTGCCGGTGCGGCACTGGGCGCAGGTGCTCGGTGTGACGGCCAGCGAGGCCAGCATGGTCCTCTCCCATGAGGACTCGACCACGCCTGACAAGTACGGGTACGTCTCAATCGAGCAGAAGTGGACTCTCGTTTCCAGTAAGCCGTTCGTTGTCGTGCACTTCCGTGACCACGATGAGTGGAAAGGAGAAGTAGCAAAGCTGCACCGTGGTGTGACCACGGCGCGGCAGATGCACAAGGGCGAGCTGGGACAGAGGCCGGAGCTTATCCGGAAGCCGAAGATCCTTCCGAGTGAAATCCCTGATCCGAACTCGGACAATGGTCACTGGGACAACTCTGATCCGTGTAATCCGAAGTTCATTCGGCCCAACCTCAATTGGGTCGAGCTCTCGGAACTTGCCGACATCGTAGGGATCACGGCCGAGGACATCATCCGTGGCTTCGCCGGCTTCTCGCCGTCGACCTGGTATGAGCCCAACGTTCCTCTCCTGCGGGGAGTTTCTCGGTTGGGGGAAAGCATGATTCGGGTGTACGTGGGTGAGGTGCCGAAGAGCTTCTGCGGTGGTGAGTCTCAGTGGGGTGGTAGCAAGGCTGTTCCGCTCAGTTCGCTTCAGTCGGTGATCAAGGATAATCCCAGCGGAGTCTGGGTGCCTCAGTCCTTTGCCTACAACGTGATCCGGCTCGTACAGTTCGGGTACCAACCCGACAACGAGACGCCGGAGAGATCGTTCCGGCTCGAAGCTCCGATGCCAACGGCCCCGGTGACTGACATGCCGGTACTCTCCGTCGAAGAACTGCGCGAGCTTCACGAGCTTCGTGCAGAACTCGGCGAGGAACGGCCGAAAGCCATATTCCGGCTAGCGGCGCAGAATGCTCTCGATTCGAGAGCGTGGCAGAAAGCCCGAGAAATGGACGACACGTCCCAAGGGTTCTCGTACGATGTCGACTTCGAGCGGCTCGACTTCGACGGAGAAGACGGAAATCTTGTCATCTCCACCTGCTTCTGGACTCGTGCCGGAGCATCGAAGTCTCCCAACTACTACGCGGGCTTCCTCGCGGTGTTCCCCAGACGAGTCAGTGATCCGCGTCGGGACTCGAGCGCGATTCTGCGCATCTGGTTCTGGCCGGGCGAACTCCTGCGGGTGACGCCGACCGGTTCCAAAGGCGGACTCTGTCCTTCGGAAGTGCCGTCGGAGCTCGCGGAACGCGTCAAGCGCTTTCTTGGGGAACTGGGGTACACCGTTTAGCACCATCGTGTGCAACTGTTGATTGAGCAGCCTTCCAATCGCGCCGTGAGTTCTACCCAGGACTCGCGGCTTTTCTTTTATACATTTACCAAACAAGTTCTAATGTTATCTATCAGGTGGAGCACTAATATTTGAGGCTTACTAAAGGCTCATTTTTTGTACCCTAAAGTATAGGTTAGAACCACTGTGATATAGTTTAACTATAAAAACAAAGTTAAGTATGGAAAACTCGAAAGGTAAGGTCGTTACCATTGTTGTAGTTGTTTTTGTTACCATTGGAGTTTTTGTATGGATGTTTTCGAAACAATTAGGTACATCACATCTTCAAACTATTACCGAACCGTCCCGAAATGCCACTTCCGAGGTGGAATCATCTGAACCAACTATCTTATCGCAAGCTTTTGAGGCAATTACTGGAATTCCAGAAATTGAATTGGTACGGACAGTCAAAGTGAAAGGTACGATTACCGGTGCTTATCGTGACATTAACGATATCCAAATCCTTTCAACAGGGGAACTTGCGTATCAAAAGAGTGATTTTTCCAAGATTAAAGACTCATATGTGATTGAGGAAGGGGATATAGAAGAGACTTTCTTTATTGGAGACAGGATAATCCCACAAAAAGATACTCTTACTCCAGTAAAAGAAATTGGAGGCAAACTTACCTATTTGATCGATAGCGGTCTCTTAAGTCAGAGTACCTTGATACACGGAGACGACAAAAAAGCTCCAAACAGTTATTTTTCAAACATTGAAGACGTAGGTGGAAAGCTCGCGTATATCTACCATAAACCAGATGAGCAGCTTCATAGACTGGTCTATGACGATAAAGAAGTTGCAATATCAGATCTTTACTTTACCTTACTGAAGGATGTTGGAGGAAAACTAGCATACGTGAAACATGATAAGTCAAAAGAGCATCCTGGCTACAAGGACACCCTGTTCTACGATGGACAAGAAGTAAAAACGTTCGGTACCCCAAAAGATATAGAAATTATTGCTGGAACGGTTGCGTATATTACTCGTGACGATGATCTCAAAAAAGATATTCTTTTCTATGGAGATAAGCAGACAGATATCGCGGACTCAATAGGGAGGTTGGCAAGTATAGGTGGGAAACTGGTCTATCAGAAATATAATGATAAAAGTCCCACTGTCCTTGTGGAAGATGGAAAGCCTATTGCAACATCTGCTTACGACTTTATGGTCAGAGATGTAGGGGGAAAGTTGGCATATACATTTATCTCTTCTAACCCAGACAAGAAAGACGAAATGTCTCTCAAACACAATCTTGTCTACGATGGAGTTGAGGTGGCATCATCCAATTTTGCTCTGTTTCTTACCGCAAAATATGGTGAAATGATTACAGATATTGAAGGTGTCGGGGGAAAGCTCGTGTACATGACTGAAGGGCAGGAATCAGAGGATTTTCTTTACTATGACGGCAAAAAGGTTCTTACTGCTGAAGTTATCGGTACCTCACATCAAGCTGTTGATGATAATGGTGGGCGTCTTTATCAACCAAAACCGCAACCCATGCAACCATTTTACTTTTATGGTGCAAATGAAAAAGACGGTGTGACTACATTCTCCATCTATCGGATTAGATAAAATTAGAAACTTTGGGGATATAAAAATAACTTTGCTTCTGAATAGCAGTTCTAACGTCCTTCACGATGCGGAGCTAACTAAAACGAAATAGTTCAAGCTACTTCGTTTTCCTGTTATCAAGTGCTGTTTTTTAAGCTTTGCGTCTTGAGCGTTTCCCTAGGATGTACTTCTGGGAGGCGTTCATAGGCTTATCCTTGCGATGGATACAGCCCATCCAGCAACAAGGGCGACGTTTGCCTGCTTTCAGATCAGCCACCCCTCTGTCGATATGCTCGTCTCTCGTCTTTTGTTGTTTAACCGAGATGATCCAGCAGATCCATTCATTGCGGGCAAGGGGCGTGAGATCTCCCCATGTTGCCACAGCTTTTGGGTTCGCGAGAAGGGATTTTTTCAGATCGGCGGGCATTTGGTGCGCCACACCACCGGAGATTTTTTGCATAGTCATAAGGGTATACTACCTAAGGTGACATTCCCAATCAAGGAGGGTCCTCTGCGTTGCGATTCAAACCTTCTCCAATCCCAGGAGCTGCATTTCTACCACCAATCTTCTGAAAACTTTTCCATTCCAGAGTTCTAAAGACTTCCACTAGGGGGGAGCACTGAAATTTGAGGCTTATTTGAGCTTCTATTTTTGCTATCTTTTAGGGAGTAAGGATCTCTTTTGGTATCATCAGAATATGGACAAAGAAGCATTTCACAAAAAATGGTACTATCGAATACTTCAGGTACTCTTCTGGGGCTCTCTCCTCATTCTCTCAGGGGGATTAATAATACTCGGCCTTTCTGAAGATGATATCCCAGCAGCTGGCTTCTTTTGGGCGGGCGTCGTAATTTTTATATATTGGATTGCAAAAAAAGTGTTTTATTGTGTAATGTTTGGTGAAAATATACTGACGCGAAGTGATAAGTAGTCAACTTTAGTCGTACAGTCAGGAATATAAAAGTAGATTTTCATATGTACCTTGGTTCTAATCTCCTTCAGGAAACGAAGTCATTATCATTTTTTGGTTTTTGTTGCTAGTAATAATTCTCCAAAACCCAGGTATATACTATCCATATGCTGGTCAATAACCGATCCCTCTTACTTGGCATAGCATTTTCGCTCCCTTTTCTTATCGCGAATGTTTTGGTCGCGCTGCAAACGCAATTTTTCATTTCATTCCTTCGTCCATCTGGACAAACCACAAACTACGAGCAAATCTTCGTCTTTGCCCTTGTTGCACTTGTAGGCGTAGGGGGCTTTATAGCTCTTCTACCGATTTTAAAAGAGAGACGTTTGTATGTGATAAATGCAGTCGTTGGAGCTGTACTCATGGTTTTTGCCCTCTTTGCTGGGTACGGCCTAGGCGTGGATATTTACCATTGCGACATTCTTAAAATCCCGAACTGCGATTAATCAAGACACCGGGATCATACAAACTACTTGGTTTTCTATAAGAAAGGTTCTAACGCCCTTTATAATGCGGAGCAATTAAAAAAGAGGCCTAAGTAAGGCCTCTTTCCTTTCCTTATAATCGCTACTGTCTGAGAAAATCTTCCATACTTTTTCGGAGCGTTTCGATTTTTTCTTCCTTCATGACCGACTCTGCCTTCTTGAAAAGACCATCAGATTTCTCTTCTTCTTCAACATGATGACTCACATTTTCCTCAAGTACTTTGGACTTAGCCGTCCATTCTTCGGTAGTCTGATCTAGAGCCCCCATTTCCTTCAGGAGTAGCTTAATAATATGATGTTCCTGTTCGGATTCCATGGTGAGTTCATGGGTTTTCTTGATCTCTTCCAAGACGGGATAAAGAGTTTTTTCTTCAAGTTCCGCATGGAGGGAGAGTTCGCTATTAATCTCTTTAAAAAGTTCTTCCCGAGCCTTTTCAGCGTTCTCAGTGGTATCTTCTAACTTCTTGAATAAACCTGCTACCTTTTTGTGGTCTTCCACCAGATACTTAAAGGGATGTTCTACTTGGTCTCCTATCTTTGCCATAGAGTTACTCTTAAGGCTTAGGGACTAAGTATACCTTTATTAACAGTATTAATCTAGGCTGAGTATCGAGTTTTAATTTCAGAATGTAGGAAGGAAAGCCCTCTTCTCCATAAAGTAGGTTCAAGTAGAGAGGCTCAGGAAAGCAGTTAAATAGAGACTCTAAGAAGCCTCAATTCTTGTTCACATGTTCCCTAAAACAAACCCATGGAAAGTTGTCCCGGTGAAGTAAATATTAGGTAGCTGTAGGAGAAGTATATTTATAAGAAACAAATCAAAAGGGATAAAGATAAAGAAGAATAAGGAAGCAAAGCTTAAAGTGTAAAGGAAAGAATAAATGTTCCTTTGAAGTCGGGTGTATTGTTTTTCCCAGCGGGTTCCAAAAATTCGCATACCAAAACATTGAAACTGTACATTTTCATGGGTGTCTAATATTTGTAGACAATAGAAGATAGTAATGACTGTTATTTTCCACTCTAATCCAATTCCCAGAGTAAAAAGGATAGGTAAGAAAGTATTAAGGCCAGACAGGGTTAAGAAGAGAGGGGAATAACTTTTCTAGTATGTTGGTATCTTGCCACTTAGGCTGGAAATTTTCATATACTCATTATACCAACAAGTTCTAATGTGATTTACCACATGTGAGAGTTAGAATCTCATTATTGACTCGAAACTTTTTTACGTACAGTCCCTATTTCCAGTTCTTCATAATAGCGAGGTGTATACTGTAAATATAAATCAGTAATAAGAATAATTATGAAAAAGTTTCTCGTCCTCTATTTAGCTCCTGCAGCAGGTATGGAAGCATGGATGAAAATAGCACCGGAAAAACGAAAAGCCGAAGAAGATAAGATGAAGGCTGAATGGGATGTCTGGATGAAAGAACATGGAACAGCTCTCAAAGAGACCGCAGGCGCAGGCAAGACGAAGCGAGTGACGAAGGATGGCACCATTGATACCAAGAATGACGTCATGCTTTTTTCCATGGTAGAGGCAGAATCACAGGAGGAAGTCGCCAAAATGTTTGAAAGCCATCCTCATTTCGGGATCCCCAATGCTTCTATCGATATCATGCCGGTGAATTCCTTGTCGGATATGCAATAGAAATACGGTACTACCGATTTGACTATGTCTCAAACCCCCAATCTCTTAAGTGATGACGGTACCGCCTCCATGGCTACGATGCTTCTTTTGTCTCACCATGCCTTCCGCCGGGATATAGCCCGATTCATCCGTGCGGTGGGAGAGATCAAAGCCGGCGATACTGCACGGGCTGATGCAGTGCGCGAAGAGTGGGAAAAGAGCTATCAGCAAGCCCTGCATGGGCATCATACGATAGAAGACACTCATATTTTCCCAGATCTCAAGCAAAAGCATCCTGAACTGGCGTCAGCTCTGGATACCCTCACGGAACAACATCACCAGATTGATCCCTTGCTCGAAAAAGGGGATGCGGCCTTTGCTGATCTCGCCCATCCAGAAAAAGCTGTAGCCGTGCTCAATGAATTAAAAACCTTGCTTGATGAACACTTGGCTTTTGAAGAAGCCCAAATCACTCCATCTCTCCGTGAGGCCAAGGAATTTCCTCAGCCAGCTGATGAAAAGATGGCTACTATGTATGCGGATGGATTCGCCTGGAGTATGCAGGGTATTCATCCTGAAGTATTAGCGGAAGTGCAGAAGCTCTTGTCGGAAATGCTCATCAATAAACTCCCAGCCGCTCAAACAGCATTTGAGGCGCGTTCGAAACGGGTATGGGGAACGTACACAGTAGGAAAAGCCACGACGTCGATACCTGAAGAGTAGGATTACAATGAGTATAAAGCAGCTAAAAATGAGGTCTCAGCAACCTCTTTTTGTTATAAGAAATGGGAACTAAGGTATACTAAATAAAATTATATTTTTTATGAAAATTTCTCGAAGTTTATTGGAGGTAGCTGTGGTTGTTGGTATACCTGTAGTACTCACAGTGTTGGTGATTTCAAGTTTTTTTAATGATTCACCTCAGCTATCAAAACAATTTTTTGATGGATCTGACTTATATTATAGAGATGAAATGGGCGGTGTTTCCACTGTCTATTCGTGGAAGAATCTAGGGAATGACTCAATGAGTTGGGGTGGAAAGTTTGATAAAAAAGTTTTGAATGCTGATACTGAAAGCTTTCGGGTTATAAATCAACTCTATGGTAAGGATAAAAACACGGTGTTTTATGTAGAGAAACCTACCACCGCTGATCGTCTTACTGTATCAAGTGTAGATGTAGATGCTAGATATTATGTTAAAGATAAAAACGCTGTCTATTATAAAGGTGAAATTATTCAGTCGGCTCACCCAGAAAGCTTTAGTGTCCTTAAAGTGCCTATTAGGCTCTCAGATGATGTAGTTGTTTATTCTGATGATCTAGCGAAAGATGAGAATAGTGTCTTCTTTGAAGGTAAGAATTTAGACAATGCTGATGCTGCAACTTTAACAGTGGTAGAAAGAAAAAATAGTGAGGCCAATCAATTAGGATATTACTTTAAGGATAAGTATCAAGTCTGGCAACATACAGGCCCATCAGTTGTAGTACTGCCTGGAGCAGATCCAAATACGATTGAGTTATTTGACCAATCGTACGCTAAGGATATTTCCCATGTATATTATGGCATTCATCTAACCGATCTTGATCCCCAGAGCTTCGAGTATATTCAAGAGAGCTATGTGAAAGACAAAAATGGTGTATATTGCCTTAGCATAAGGGAAGATCGGGTTGAAAAAAATAACATTTCAAATGCGGATCCATCTACCTTTACCGTGTTGAACAAAACATATACGAAGGATAAACAGTTCGTTTATTATAATAACTGTGGATACCCTGGCTTCTCTTCACAGATTATTGATGGAGCAGATCCAATGTCGTTCGAAGTTCTTAAAAAGAGTAGCGCACGAGATAAAAGCCATACCTATAAAAATGGAGAGAAACAGTAATAAGCTTATATGCTCAGTCCTGGCAATAGTTTTCGGTGTCTTTATGTTTGTTTATGGAGAAGGAGATGATAGTCCGGGGGCGCAACTCTTGGGACTCATATTAGTTGTTTTTGGTATTGTGGGTGTAGTAAAGAGTAGGAAACGAACACTATAAACTATGAGCCAGACTAAAAAAGTAGCGGGTGGGGTAATACATAGTGTACCAGCTGATTGGCGGAAAGCCCTTCTCTCGACACTCTCGGCCTATACGCTCTGGGAAGATATTACCCCTCTCGCTCGTAACGAATGGATCTGCTGGATCCTCGATGCTAAGAAAGAGGAAACCCGAAAGCGTCGGATCGAAGCTAGTCTTTCTAAGCTTAATTCAGACATGCGCCGACCGTGTTGTTGGGCAGGCTGCACCCATCGTTCTAAATAAATATGAATTATTTTCGATCACCTGTAGTCATTCCTTCGGTCCAGGGGTTTATTTTATTTGTTATTAGTATTCTCATTCTTTATGATGCAGAGACGGTAAACCAAGATCCTGATAAACTTTCTTTTGGAATGGTCACTGCTTCAATTGGCTCGTTGATGGGAATTATATCTATTGTTTGGTATTGGCATATACAAAAATATAGAGAAGCTAATCCAGATAGTATAAATATTAGAGAGAGAAAAACTATTGTTAGAAAGTTTCTCATATTTTCCTTTGTGACTTCTTTTCTTGTTTTTATGGGAATCTTTTTTATTGTCCGGCTTAAAACAGCAGATAAGGTCAGTATTGACCAAGCTTCATTGATGTTTTTTGGTAGTCAGGCAGCTATAGTTTTTGGTGCTTTCTTTTTTGGACTTGCATTACAATGGTGGGACAGAGTTAAATTTATGAAGAATATGATCGAGTGGGGCAAGGAACTATCTTATTATGCTTTGGCAGAAAAGAAAATTTCTTTTCCAAATTTGATATTTGGCTACGACACTAGTGGTGCTGCAGATTTTGTTCTTGAGAAGAAAGTTGCTGGAGTATTGGTTCGGTTATTTCAGTATTCTGATAAATCAAGCCGAAATAACGCCGGGCTATATTCGGTGATTAGTGTTTCAGTACACCATGAATTACCCTCCTTTAATTTTGGACACCTTACAAGCATAAACGGGAATAAAGCGTATAGTCTTGGGAATGATGTTGCTTTGAAATTACATGAAGAAATACCAAATGCTTCCACAATACAGTTTTCTCTTTCAAACGGGGATAGGTTTAGTTTGTCAGTAGCTAGCCAGTTTGAGATTGAAGCACTACAGATTTTTTCGCAAGAACTAGTGGAAGAGCTTGGGGATCGTTGGCAGGAATTTCTTATTATTGGTGATGATAAGTATCTGATCGCGGTGTCCAATAAGAAGATCCGGAGTGAAAAAGAATTAAGGCGATATGATGATTTAGTTCATTTTCTTATAGACCGGATTGCTCTCCGTCTTGAGCGTATTGGGAAATCGGTTGAGGCGATGGAAGCAGCTATAGATAGACAGGAATCTAACTTGTAATGAAAGGGATAACCAATGGATCAGTTAGTCACTATCTACAATACCGATAACAAAATACACTTCATGCAATGGCTCAAACCAAGATTGATCGGACCAAGTGGGGGATCACAGCTGGTTCAGGAAATTTCTTCCAGGATCTGGATGGCAACCTGATTGATGATATGGTAGCTCTCTCGTTCTCCATGAATACTGACAGAAGAAGCCATGACAAAAACAAGGCCGACCGTGTTGTTGGGCAGGCTGCACCCATCGTTCTAAGTAATTTGATGAAACCAAAGGAGACTCTGAAAGTCTCCTTTGGTTATTGTAATGTGTATTATTTCGAATCCGTAATACTGGCCCGACGGAAGAGGAAAGCAGCGACGAGAAAGAATCCCACGAACAGTGAATTGAGGATGAAAACACCGAGAATGCCGTGTGGTTTAGCTACCATGTCCACTTTCCATATAAAGAGTGCGAGCACCGGTATAAAAGCCAGGGTAATGGCGGTCGCAGTTATGACTCGGGCCATAGCCTGAGGTTCAAAACGTACTATGAGAGCCCTAGCAGCTCCAAATAGAAGCACAATAAAATAAAAGAGATTAGAACCATTATCGTTCCCGATAATGCCAACAGCAGCATTGGTCCAGATGAGGAGAAAGAGAGTTCCGAGAGTTACTCCAGCAGCTATTTTGTAGTTACTGTTCCCAGCTGCTTTTTTTCGGGCGAGCTCAAAGAGAAGTCCTGTGCCAAAAATGAGTATGCCAGCAAAGACGAAGTCAAAGAAACCCCAGTTCCATCCATCGATGTAAAAGTTCCCAAAAACTGGAATGAGGAGTATGCAGGCGGTTATGACGGCGATACGAAAGATAGTATGGTGGTACATAGGGTGAGAAGTTACCTTTTCTCTATAAGGTACCTCTAGTATAGCATCGACGGTTTTTATGTATTATTCTAGAAAAACTGATTGTTAGCCTACCATTATGCAAACCTATGTGGCACTCTTGCGGGGCATCCTACCGACCAACCCCAACATGCGCAATGCTAAGCTCAAGGTAATGTTTGAATCAGTAGGGTTAAAACATGTTACCCCAGTTATTGCCAGTGGTAATATTGTTTTTCAGAGCTCATCCAAAAAACCATCTTTCTTGGAGAGGAAGCTTGAGAAGGCGATTCAAAAACAGCTTGGGTTTACCTCGACTGTCATTATCCGAAGCTACGAAGAGTTCCTGAAACTTATCAGGAGGAATCCTTTCAAAAACATTGAAGACAAAAAACCAAATTATTTAGTGGTGACATTTTTTCAGGATCGTAGGAAAGAACTCTGTACTGTCGTCAATATAAAATCAAATAAAACACCTGATTTTATGCGGGCAGTGGAGAAGAAGTATGGTAAAAAGATTACTACTCGAACCTGGAAAACCGTCGGTCGGATCCAGAAAGTTATGGAGATGAAATTGAGTCAGGATTCGAATACAAAAATCACATCAGCAGATAAATGAAAACAAAGTTTTTAGACCTTGTTTTTCTTATTCAAGTGGAGAGGGGGGATTATTCTTCGAGGAGGTCTTCGGCCACTCTTGCTTGGCACATGTTGCGGATAGTACGGTCTTGGATAAGGAGACACTGCTTAATGTCTCGCTCACGAATAGCCTTATCTCGTAATACATAATCACTCGAAAGAGACGGATCGCTCGAAGTGGCTGGTGGAGTGGTTAAACCTTCTTCTGAAGTGAAGCCGCAAACCGTGCGGCAATACGTATATTTTTCCTTATCATTTTTGTAATTGGTACATTCATTGCTGCAGTCGGTCTGGGGAGAAACTTCTGGAAAAGCAGAGGGTTCGGTGGTGGGAATTGTTTCTGACTGAGAGGGTTGTTCAAAGAGCAGGTTTTGTGGTGTATGGGCTCGAAGGTAGAAGAAAAGGACAATACTCATCCCGAGGGAAAGAAGGAGGAAAGCAATGAGGTATTGCTGCTTGAGAGACATGTGTTAGTAGCCTTTAAAGTAATAAACTCCTGAGAAGTAGTGAGACATAATGGCCTTGGCCTTCCATCCATCGTCTCCAGCGAGGCGGAGGGCTCCATTGGCTGAAAGACCCACCATATGGTTGCCACCAGCCGCAAGGGAGCAGGTACTTTGAGTGGGGTGCTTACCCTTGGGATCAGAGACAGCACTGAGCCATGGATAGACTTCGGAGATCTTTCCGGTTTCGCTGGTACAGGCATGACCCCAGTGACCATCCTCGAAGCGGCGGGTGTTGCCATCGGTCCAAGCGCTGTAGGCGGTGAGTGCTATTTTTCCACCATGCATGACGAGTTCTCCTTTGGTAGCCTCAGCAGCTTTCCGGATGTCCGGATGCGTTACTTCCCAGTCATAGCCGTAGTAAACTTGATCACCAGCCGTTGCATTCACCTTGAATCCTTGATCGGCATACTTGGTACTCCATTTGATTTTCCAGTACCCGTATGTACGAAACATAGTAGTCATGACTTTGTCATATTCATCTGCGCCTGTTCCGGTGATTTCACCCATACCCCAGGTGTAGTGTTCAAGAGGAATAGTATTGATTACCCAAATACGGTCACCATCAGCAACGGGGGAATCGTAGAAACGGAGTTTGATATCCCCACGATAGCGATCAAAAGAGGAACTAGGACGACTGACATCAAAGATGGTATTTGAATCACTGGCTTCGAAACGTACTTCGTTCGAGACTTCGTCGATGGTTTCATTGGTGTCAGCATCGTAGACTTTCAAAACTTTACTGCCGAGATAGGTCACTCGAATGTTCTTTTCCGCTGGAATATCAATCACTTTCTCTCCTGATTTCTTGACGATAGCAAAGGATCCATTGGCTCTTACACGCAAGGATGAATTTTTGAGATCGGTAGTAGTATAGGAAAAAATGCCTATCGTAATTTCGGGCCCGAATTCTCCCGAAGGAAGGTCAGCTTCACCCCGCTCGTAGCTCAACGTCCTCCCGCTGCGTAACTCCGTCTTACCTGATTCATTTCCTGCGGCATCCAGAGCGGAAACGCTGTACCAAAACTTGGTACTTGGACTATGTCCAGTGTCTTCATAGCGAGTCACTATCCCGAGAGTAGCGATGAGACTATCAGGACCCGTAGAGGCTGAGCGGCGATAGACTTTGTACCCAGTCACTCCTACCGTATCAGTAGCTTCACTCCAAGAAAGGTGGAGTTCTGAAGCAGAAGGAGCTGTCACAATGAGGTTGGTGGGGGGAGTAGGGGAGGTGGGATCTTCTTCGGGTATTTCCTGTGCCAAAACAGGAGTAGGGTAGATAAAGAAAGTACCTATTCCTGCAAGTATCAAAAAAGAAAGAGCATACTTCATAGGGTCCGAGCTTCTTTATTGGTATGTTTGTGCTTCTATTTTAACACAGCTTACCCTAGAGAAATGGCTTTTTATTGACGCCCGCCTCAAGTAATCGTTACTATGGCTTTAGGCATGTTCTCAAAGGAGCCTGTATGACAGCTGGTATCGGGGGGACTGGCCCCTACTCGCAATTAAGAACTCTCCAATTCTATATCAAGTGTCTCAAACGAGACCTGGCCAACAAACCGATGGGAGTTCGGAAGAAGAAAGAACTAACAAAAGAACTTGCTTCTCTCCAACTTCAATTGAAGGAGCTCAATCAAAAGATTCGAGAGGAGAAGCAAAGAAAAAGGAAGGAATAGCCGCCAGGTGACACTTGGCGGTTTCATTTTGTATGAAGAGGGTTCTTTGTCCAATGTTATACTGGACTCGAATAAAACGAACATGTATTCTCTCTGGCAATTTTTTTCATGGATGGGTGATTGGGAGCGAGTAGTGGCTTTTGGTTCCATCATATTTTTCATACTGCTTTACTATAAATTACGG
This sequence comes from Geoglossum glabrum, assembly GCA_021527465.2. Lineage (NCBI taxonomy): Eukaryota > Fungi > Ascomycota > Geoglossomycetes > Geoglossales > Geoglossaceae > Geoglossum > Geoglossum glabrum. Next base: position 35,219 of record JAJDFE020000030.1, on the reverse strand, counting down.
AAGGAAGCCGTCATTCTTTTGAGTGTGGTAGTAGTTTCGAAAGCGAGTTCTATTCTTTTGAAGCATTTTATCGAGCGTGAACGGCCTGATGTAGCTCTGTGGATGGTTGAAGCCACAGGCTTTTCATTCCCAAGTGGGCACGCCACGGTTGCGATGGCACTCTACGGAGGACTAGGAGTTATTCTTTGGAGAGAACTCAAACAACCACTCTATCGCTCTTTGGCTGCAGCTTTTTGTTTCGCCATGGTGCTCGGTATCGGGCTGTCTCGTATATTTCTTCAAGTTCACTGGCTTACCGATGTTTTGGGAGGCTGGCTTTTGGGTGGGATAGTAATCTGGGCACTTATGTTGTTGCAAAAAAGAATTGACTCACGACACGGGGAAGCCTAGACTTGAGGTGGCTCTTTAACCTTGACCCGTGAAAGGAGGTCATCATGGATACTCGTTCGAAACCGGTACGGACCACTGGATATCCCGTGGAGTTCACTCCGGGGGAGTATACCTTACTTCAAGCGAGAGGTAACCCCGCGTTTTCTCAGGAAGTCGGAATCATGCTTTGGGAAAAGCTTCGTGACATTTTGTTGCGACACCACCCTGGAGCTGATCTGAGTCAGTTTGAGAAGGCGAGCTGTCGTGCCATGAGCCAAACCCCGAAACATTCGAAACATTGGGGTATCCTGCTCGAAGCTCTCTACCGTGTCAAACACAAACCAGGCTCATACCGGCATGTATTTCATCTGATCATGGATCAAGGAGACTTGAGTGGTCAACTTTTCACCCAAAAGCGGCGTCACATCGCCAAATAGCCAAGGGTCAGGCCCTGCGGATCCGTAGCACTACGAGTGCCCGGGTCCGTTTCATTTCTATACTTTTTCTATGAGAACGATAACGGTTCACGACAACATGCAGCAGGAGTATGTGTATACTTGTACAGAATCCATAGGCAAGAATTTTGCTTTAGATTTCAAACCTGACCTCACACCCACAGAAATGCTTGCGCTCGGAGTCTTTGGAGGGAAATACCTAACCGATTGTCAGAATGAATTTCCCAAAAGTTGGTTTAAGCAAGCCAAACTTTCGCCAGAGAAATATAATGTAAAATATAATTATTTTGATGTAAAGGCTTCCCAACCCCTCGCTGTTTGGCAGAAAAAGGGTTGGATCTATCCGGATGATCCCCGGGGATGGTTCCAGTGGTACTGTCGCTACTATCTCGGTCGACGGCTTCCCGAAGAGGATAGAAGACAAATCAAACGCTGGCAGGCCATGCGCCGCCACATTGCTCAAATAGTAAATAATTGTCGGCCTGGAGATATGGGTTGCCGCCCGCGCCAGCGACAAGCCCTCCTTCACTGGGCCTATGACAGCCGGAAATTTTAGGGGAATGATATACTAAGGAAAATATTTATCTATGCTTTTCAAACGCTATATTCCATTTTTTTGCATCGGACTTCTTATTTCGCTCGTGGCTGCATTTTGGTCCCCTGAACTCCAGAAATTTTATATCAAGGATAATCGAGTGGTAGAGAATGCAGGGGCACTCCTCTATCTCTCGGCCGGACTCCTTTCGTTGTATGCACTTTGGCGTTGGCAGGCTAAGCGTTTCATCCCTCTTTTCTTCGCCTGTATCGGTTTTGTGTGTGCCTTGGATGAGATTAGCTGGGGAAGGGAAGATCTCAAGTTCGAACCCTTTAAAATACTGGGAGTGAAGATTGATGCCCTTCATGATTTCAGTGATGTGTTCCTGCGGGTGATGGCGATGTATGGAGGGATGCTCCTCTTCTGGCTTGGAACTGTTGCATTGATAGGAGCTCTCATCTGGTTAGTGATACACAAACGCGAGCTTATGCTCGAGTTTTTTGCTTGGGAACGCTGGAAATTTTTTGGGCTCATGGTGGTATTCTTTTTCTTGTCTTCTGCTAATGATCTTGTTCATCTGAATATTTCCAAAGAGGCTAAACTCAGTCTTTCTGTCTTCGAAGAGTACCTGGAACTAGCGGCAGCCCTCGCTCTCTTTTTTATTGCCCTCAGTCTCATTCGTCAAGGGAAAATTGAAGAGAAAGAAAGTTAAATAACTTTTTCAAAAGAAAACACACCTCGAGGGGTGTGTTTTTTCTTATAAAGCAAACTTACATTTTAGCGAGTACCCCATCCAGTTGATTGAGACCCATATTGAAACCCTCTTCCACTCCCATTTCGATAATTTTTCGCATGTCTTCTATCGAGGAAAAGGTAGTGGTTACTACCACTTTGGTTTTGTCTCCCTGATCTTCAAAGACATTCACCCAGTGCATTTGGGGCATGTCAGTATTCACCTTACCGGTTTCGTCACAGAAAGCATCGGCCGCAGAAAAACGTTCCTCAGGCTGAATAGATTCATACCCAGCCCAGCACCAACTCTTGGTCCCATCGGGCCCGAGCATGTAGTAGTGCCAGTGACCACCTTCACGGAAGTCAAACGTTTTAGTCACGGCTTTCCAGGGCATGGGAGCCCACCACTGCTCGAGGAGTTCTTGGGTTGTCCAGGCCTTCCACACCTTCGAGCGGGGAGCAGCAAACTCGCGTTCGATGGTCATGGTTTTCGCTGCCTCATCTTTGGTAAACGTTGCTTGTGCCATATGAGTAATGATTATTTAATTACGTTTTAAAACTTCATCGAGAGCTTCAAACCGATCATTCCATAATTTTTCGTACTGTTCTAAGTAATTCCTTGTGAGGGTGAGTGTTTGAGGACTGAGACTGATGATTTGCTGCTTTCCTGCTCGGCGTTTCTTTACAAGGTGTGCCCGCTCGAGGATACTAATGTGTTTAGCAATTGCAGCAAACGATAGTTCATATTGTTTAGCCAAAACCCCAATCGAAAATTCTTTTTTGGCTACCCGACGGAGAATATCACGTCTTGTGGCGTCAGCGAGGGACTGAAACACGAGATCAAGTCTGAGAGTATATTCAACCATATAGTTGAATGATAGGAGAGACGGAAACCATTGTCAAATGGGGGAAGAGGGAAAAAAATGAAAAAAAAGAAAACGGAATCCCTTCGGGTTCCGTTTTAGGCGACGACGAGGTGGTTGCCAGGAGCAGGAGTATGGAGTCGCAAGAGTTCTGCAAAAGACATGAGCTCCATGGTCTCGGACTTGAGTCCCACCGTCACGATGAGGGTGTCGGGCTTCATCTCGGGTACTTCCCGAAGCAGTCGTCGGCAGTGCCGACAAGGATGAAGAGTGGGAGTCAAGATGCCACTTTCGGCATCCGGTTCTGTCTGAGATTCACCGGCAATGACGAGAGCCATGAGCTTCCGGGCCGGAAAGATATGCTGTTGTTGGCGTAGTTGAGCTACAATTTCTTGCTCAGCACAGGTATTGCGCTCGTCTTTTCCGAGTTTCCAATTCGATCCGGTGTAGATGGCGTTACTCGGTCTCCAGAGGGAGCGAAGCAATGCAGGCTTGGAGCTACTTAGAAAAGCTGCCGCCCCAACTTGGAAGCTTCGGTAGGAACGCCCGCGCTTGAGAGCGGCTCCGCGAGCTCGGATCACGAGATGTTCACGCAGTTGCCAGAGTGCATGCCAATCGCGGTTCATGGACATACGCAGGGGAATCGTTGAGGCATCTAGGGCCCAACTCTGCATGAGGGTTTGGGCATAGGATAGAGTCACGCTTTTCTCCTGAGTTGAAATAACTGGATGGTAACGTACTATTCTTCACGTGAATTGTCAATCGAGGGCGGTAACTCTTTATTCTGTTAAGAACGAGTAGATTTTTCTTTAAGGGCTTGTAGTGATTCTACCAAGAGGGCAGCAGCACTCCAGGCTTGCTTCCTACAAGCTGGTTTTCCCGAGAAGGAATGATATTCTATGTACTCATCATGGTCATAGCCAAAGAGTTCAATCGGGGTTTGAAAATAATCAAAAGCAGTAAGGAGGGCTGTCCGTACCTGGTTGGCTTCTTTCGTATAACCAAAGTTCTCGAGCCCCTCAATGATCATGCTTGTATCATGGGGCCAAATTGAACCATTGTGATAGCTATTGGCCTCAAAGCGTTTGGAAAGCTTGCTCAGGGTGCGGATCCCAGCTGCTGGCTCAAACATGTCTGGTGCCAGGAGACGTTTCACTAGTTGAGGAATATGTTTTTTGAGCAGGATAGTTTCTCGGCGTTTTGTTTCTCTATTAAGAGAGCTAGCCCAGAGGAGGTGACCAATACTTGAGCGGACTGAAAAGAGAGGTTTGCCTTGAGTATCGAGCGAGGAAGCGATCCGAAAAGGTTCATCATCTGCAAAAACAAATTTTTCATTAAAAAGAGTTTTGAGACGAGAAGCTCGGCGTTTCAGGTGAGCGGCATAGGCCCGGTTACGAGACTCAAAATACTCAGACCAGAGCATAAAGGCTAGGTAGGCATAGGCCTGTACTTCTACCGGGGCAATGTTGATCTTGTCAACAGCTGATTCATCTTCGTGAAAGAGACTTTCGGCACTGTCCATCCAATTTTGGACAACTAGACCGCCACTCTTCCGTTCCGGATGAATATAGTAATCAAAGAAACCGTCATAGTTTCTGTCGCCATATTCAAAAAGCCACGTGATAGCTCGTTCAATGTTCTCTTGATGAACTTCAATGAAAGCGTGGTCGCCACTTATTTCAAGGTAACGGAAAAAAGCAATAAGAAAGAGGGGGGTAGCATCCAGTGAGTCAAAATTACGAAGTGACCCGTCAGGATATACATACCAAGGTCGATCCAAGGTTTTAGTGAGGTGTGCATGGTGGTCAGGCCGGAATTCATGGATACATTTTCCTGGATCTTCACCACTTTCGATATTAACTTCTTTTCCCTGAAGTTTAGCAAGGTTAGAGAGGATTTTTTTTACCAAGGTAAGAAGATAGGGGTCTTGGTTAATAGAATAGGCCTGAAGGAGTTTCAGACTAGTAATGAGGGAATCTCGCCCAAAAACGCAGCCAAACGCTTCATTCTTATCAGAGGCCATGATCCCGGTTGGAATCTCAAGCTCTCGGATGGTCTTCATTCCGAGAGTATTGAGAGATCGGAGTGATTGCATCGAGAGTGACATATATCTTATAGATTATGAATGAATATATTTTTGGTAGATGGCCTCGTAGCCAATAGCCATTTTTTCAGCACTAAAATTGGTAAGTGCGTGGGTCCGACAGTCAGCCCGCTTTATTTCTCCTAGTCGTCCTACAGCCTCAATCATCTCATCGACATTGTCTACTACGAAGCCAGTTTTACCATCGACAATAATTTCAGGAATAGAACCTTTACCAATCGCAATCACCGGGGTACCACAGGCCATAGCTTCAATAAGGGTCAGTCCAAATGGTTCATGCCAGGTCACTGGATGAAGGAAAGCACTCGCTTTACTCATGAGAATATTACGCTGTTCTTCATCAACCTCCCCGATCCAGGTGATAGTGTCAGAGAGGTAAGGCTCTACGTATTCTTGGAAATAACTACGATCTACCGTTTCAAGTTTGGCAGCGATAATCAGTCGACGTTTGAGATTCATGGCGGTTTCTACTGCAAGGTGGACGCCTTTCTCAAGTGAAATACGGCCGACGAAAAGGAGATAGTCTTCTGGAGTATCAGAAAATGGATACTCTTCCATGGCGAGGCCATTATAGACGGTACCCGCATGATGGATATTGGTTACATAGCGTCGCTGGGCCTCAGAAATAGTAACCAGGCCGACGTTTTTGAGTTCTTGATAGATTGCCCGGTTCTCCGGAGTAAACGGTCCATGCATGGTAGAAATTACCGGGACATGGGCAATGTTGGCGGTCGGTAAAGACAGATGACCCGTATGATCATGGATGATATCGAATTCATCCTGCTTAGCGTATGCGAGTCCAATATTCAGCAGGGTATAAATGTTCATGCCATAGAGATCCTTGAAGCGAGCTTCACGGAGACTCTTGGGATAAACGGAAAAAAGTTTAGCCGAGGTAATGGAGTCCCCACTTGCAAAAAGAGTCACCTCATGGCCACGCTTCACCAGCTCTTCGGTAAGGGTATACACAACCCGTTCTGTCCCTCCATATTTTTTTGGCGGGACACGTTCGATAATCGGCGCGATTTGTGCGATCCTCATAGCGGTGAAGTTAGTTATTGAAAAGAGCCCATAAAGTATACATCACTTCTGAGTTTTCTTCAATGCTCGGATTTTTCAAAGAAAAAAATCGTGAGTGCTATACTGGGGACGTAAATGACGTTGTTTAATTATCAGAATGATTATGCAAAAAATCACCCCCTTCCTCTGGTTTGATAAAAATGCCGAAGAAGCTCTAATATACTATGTGGAAGTTTTCTCAGGCTGGCATGAAGCGATGCCGGGGGAGAATGAGATCGTGACGATCAAACGTTATCCAGAAGGAGAACAGTTTGGTCCAGTGGCTGGGATGCAAGGGAAGGTGCTTACGGGTGTTTTCAAACTTTCCGGTCAAACCTTTATGGCGCTTGACGGTGGGCCCTACTTTAAGTTTACGGAAGCAGTGTCGATGCTTATTGAATGTAAGACTCAGGAGGAAATTGACTATTACTGGAGTAAACTTTCCTCGGTACCGGAAGCGGAACAATGTGGCTGGTGTAAAGACAAATTTGGCTTATCCTGGCAGATAGTTCCTCCGATGCAGGCTATGTTCAACGAGACTGATCCTGAGAAGGCGAGCCGAGTCATGCAAGCGATGCTCAAAATGAAGAAGATCGACATTGCTGCCCTCGAAAACGCATAAGACTTACGGCTATGGAAAATAAATCAATATTCATAACGGTGGCATTGGCCTTCATCGTGTTTAGTATCGGATTTCAAATGGGCCAGCATCATGGAGGAGGTGGGTATGCTTCATCTATGCAGCATGAAACGATGACGATGGATGAGATGACAACGGGGCTCACAGGGAAAACAGGAGATACTTTTGATAAAGCTTTTATTGAAAATATGATTGTCCATCACGAGGGGGCGGTGGCAATGGCTCGGCTCATTCCAGCTCAGGCTAAGCACGAAGAACTTAAAAAGCTTGGGCAGGATATTATTGCTGCACAGACGAAAGAAATTGAAATGATGCGAGGATGGCTTAAAGACTGGGGCTATAGTCATTAATTGTAAACATATGAGTACCTGTAAAAATTGTGAAAGCTGTCTCATGCCGCTCGACAAAGCACATAGGCAAGAAGTGCGGGAACATCAGGATTACTGCAATCTCTGTTTTCGTGATGGGAAGTTCTGCTATGAAGGGGATTGGGATGGTTTTCAAAAAGCAGCTTACGCAGGTATGGTTGAACGGGGAATGAATCAATACAAAGCCAAGTTCTTTGCTTGGATGACTCGGTTCGCCCCACGCTGGAAAAATAATCAGTAGTTTCATCATATGCTGCCTTCCTTTCTACAAGCAATCGTTGCCTCGAAACAGAAAGTCCTCCTGGTGGTTGGCCTAGGTTCCCTTTTCCTCTTGGGAGTAGGCTATTTCCTTGAACATGGAGTGGGTCTCACGCCGTGTGCGCTTTGCATTATTCAGCGGGGATTTTTTCTTGCCGTGGGAGTAATAGCGCTCATCGGAGCTTGGCACAACCGTTTGCTCGAGCGTTACGCTTCAGGGATGTTTGTCCTTGCGCTTCTCGGTGGCGCCGTTGCCGTACGCAATGTCTACATCCAACTCGTACCTCAAGATCTGGGGACGCAGTGTATTCCTTGGCTTGAGTCATTTACCGATATGATTACTGTCTTGTTTCAAGCAACCGGAGATTGTAGTGAACGCACTTGGACCCTCATGGGACTCTCTATCCCAGAATGGTCACTGCTTTCTTTCTTTTTGCTTACACTGATAAGTGGTTGGCTCCTGTGGAAAAAAGAAGCTGGAGTAAAAGAAAATTAGTTGGGTATGTTTGGTTTTACTCAAGAGGAACTCAGAATTTTAAAGAAGCTTTCTACTCCCGAAAAAATCCAAGATTTTCTCGAGGCGCTGCCGGCCAATTACAGCAAGAGAGGAGATACTCTCCGTTCACCTCGGGGAGTGCTGCAGGAACGTAAGGCCCAATGTATCGAAGGAGCGCTTTTGGCAGTAGCTGCGTTTATGGTGAATGGAGAAACCTCGTGGTTGCTTGATTTGCGGGCAGCTCATTATGACGAGGATCATGTAGTAACTCTTTTCAAAAGCAAGGGGTATTGGGGCGCTCTCTCTAAAACCAACCACCCCGTGTTGCGATACCGTGACCCGATCTATCGGAGTGTCAGAGAATTGGCTCTTTCCTATGTACATGAGTTTTTCATGGCTGATGATGGACGGAAAACCTTTGTTGATTATTCACGACCATTTTCGCTCAAGAAATTTGGTACGGACTGGATGACCAGTGGAGAAGATTTGTGGGATATTGCTACAACTCTCGATGACTCGCGCCATTATCGTCTCTTCCCTCAGGGGACTCATCTACGTCCGGCGACTCAAATTGAACGTCGGTCCTACCAAATGGTGGAATGGGAAAGAAAAGATCCACGCACATAATCAAGGAGGGACATGGTAAAATAATGGACGATACCTGTATGCCTCGTCTTTCTCATCACAGCAAACGTTTTCTTGCCCGAGTCCATTTCTGGATACTCGGTTTTTCGCTTTTTGGATATCTGGCGCTTACTTTTACGCTAGGTCCCGGATTTCTTTCTTTTGATGTAGCGCAGAAAATGCGGGCGCTGGCTGATGAACTTATCGTAGTAACGGCCGTAGTACTTGGCCCACCCTCCACACCAGTCGTAACCGCTACGCCTACGTGTGTTGCTGGCAATCCGCGTATTGTCATCGATTGGGCGGATGATGCTGCTACCAGTACCTGGGACATCGAACGTGACAGTGCCCCACTTGTCTCTGGACTTACGAGTTCCCAGTATACGGACACCACGGTAACAGGGGCAGTTACCTATGAATATGTAGTGACTGCCTATGGGCCTATGGCTCCTGGAATGGCTACTTCGGCTCCAGTATCAGCAACAGCGATTGATTGTAGTACGCTTTTGCCTGATCCGACGGTTACCGTTACGACGGTAGGAAATACCAATGTTGTTCCTCCACGCGCTCTGGTAATCAAAGTGAAGGGTACTCATCCGCGGGTCACCGGTACCACTAATGTAGAGAATGCTATCGTCGATATTACCCTCAACCGGCCCAATATGATTGCACGAGTGATGGCCAATAGCAATGGATACTTTTCCTGGAGACCGCCACGAGCTCTCCAGTCTGGTAATCACTACCTCGCGGTGACTATCACCGATCCCAATGATACTAGTCGGACAGCAACCGATAGCCTGAGTTTTTTCCGTCGAGAAGATGAGACGGATGATGACGAAGAAGATGAGATGGAAAACCAGATTATCCCTCCAGCACCAACCGATGCACTCTCTGACCCTCCTTTTGATTTCACCCTCACTTTGAACAATCCTGAAGCCAAGTTGCGTCAAGGAGAACGGCTCGACTTTTCTCTTCGGCCAGTGGAAGGACTTTTTCCAGTAACGACTACTTTCGAGGCTGTGCTGTTAGATAAGACGGGGAAGATTATTTTTACCGTGCCGAATTACACGCTGAGTTCAGGCGAACGCCCTGGACTCGACTGGTCAGTAGAGGTGCCAGTTTATATCCCCGAAGGCATGTACACTCTTCAAGTGGTAGGGACATTTGGTGAAACGGTTATTAGTCGCTCGGTTCCCTTTACACTGCGTTCGCTCCCGTTTCTCTATTTGGGTAATCGGAATGTCATCACCTACAGTGAAGCCGCGAGCTTTGTTGGTTGGATCCTTTTCGGAAGTCTCACAATATTGGCTCTCTTCTTTCTCTTCTTCCTTCGGGAATATTGGTTGTATCTCCATGGTCTTCGCTATGTCACTGAGCGTGAACTCCGTCGTTTTGGATTCATTTCTGTTAGAAAGGAGGTGAGGAAATAATATGCTTGAATTCATAGAACTTTTCTTTAGTAGTGCTACTTGGGTTATTCTCCTCGCAGCCTTGGTGTTTGTGGTTGGTATTGTCTGGCGAGTTGAGGCGGAACTGGATACAGCGTATAAATGCTTTTCGTTTGCAGTAATATTGTATCTGCTGCATGAAGTACTCTTGGTCCTGCCGCCGATGCAAGAAGTGTGGTTTGGGGATCTCGCCATTGCGATGGTTCGTTTTCTCTCAGCCTTCATGCTTTTCTGGGGAATGTACTTTATGCGTGACCTCGTGCGGCGCATGGATGGAGAAAAGAAAGCATAATCCAGTCTTTTGGATTTTGTCTGAACCATAAGCATCTTGCTTGTGGTTTTTTCGATTCATGTTAGGCTGGTGGCAAGACTCAAGAGTATTGAGTCAAGGAGCACATCATGTTCCGAGTTCTTTGGACAATGTGGTTTTGGCTTATGCTTGGATTGCCGGTGCTCGCTGCTATTCCGTCCCCGATCAACTATGCAGAACGGATTGCTGAAGAGAGTCGGACCTATATCGATTGCAACTCACTTGAGGAGGAGCGTATTACCTGTGAACGGCTCGAAACCGCTCGGGCGATCGCAGCTCTCACCCCGCTCAAGCCTTTCATCTATCGAGTGGGTGGGCGTGGCATTCCCTATCGGGAATTTGTGATCGTGGCCTACGATCCAGTCGAGCAGCGGTTTCACGACATCCTTCTCGGTATGCCGATCGAGGTGGGCAAGGATCTTAAGTTCCAACCAATCCTTCTAGAGGAAGGTCCCTATCAGGTCACGCGTTTGCGCGGCAAATCGCTCAACAAGATGGTGTTTGATGTTCGCTATGAGGGCCGAGAACTGCTCGTTGAGGGAGCTCAGCATCTTTTGTTTGGTGACCCTGAGCGGGGGAAGAAAGATATCCCGTACAAGGAAGTGCTGTACCTGTCGACGCCAGCTCATCTCGTCAATAAAAACACTGCGGCCGCTGGACATACTCTCCTCTTTGGACAGGTTGAAAAGGTTTTGGCGGGATTGCGTGAATTGCAAGTTCCATCACGGGCCTATCCCAAGAGCTTGGTGGGAGAGATCATCACCCCGCGCTCGGTGATTCTGTTCATGGTTACCGAACAAACGGACATGTGTTTTCTCCAGGAACGGCCACGCCCCAAGATTTGTGACGTCCTTATCCCGAAGCGCCCCTACCTGACCGATAACGAAGTGCGTCAAGCAGTCCTGGTCGAGTTTTTTGTGAACGGGCTCTCAGCTTTCCGGTACATGCGTTCACATGCCAATGCTCGAGGTATGTTGCAGTTCACCAACATTAAAACCAAGACCTACGCGGGAACCTATACCGTAGTCAGGGAACGGTATCCAGAGGCCTTGTTGGATCCGAGTTTCGAACAGGGAGCCCAGGGTCTCGTCAACGTCATCAAGGCGGCCGCCCTTCTCATCGACATCGAGCTGTCTCAACTCCCTCCGTGGGTACGAGAACTCTGTCTGACTGACCATGAATTTTGCCAAGTCATTTATGGTGGGGCCTACAATGGCGGAGCCTCTGAGTCGCGTAAGATGGCTCTCATGGTCGAGAAGTTTGCTCATCAAAAGAAGGTGCCGCTTGCGTTTGATGGCTTCCCCTGGGAGGAGTTTGCTCCGCTAGTGGTAGCACCAACGAGTAGACTCAAGCGTGAGACCCAGGGCTATGTGCAAAAAATCATTGATACGACCCATTACTTTCGTCGGCTGCGCCCGAAGACGGAATGAGGATTGTTTGTTGGGGAGCTCACCTGAGCTCCTTTTTTCTTTATTCTCTTGATCTCAAGTTAAAAAAAGAGTATGCTAGATCTCGTTGTTCCAATTTTTCATGTTTGATAGAGTTATGCCTACTTCCCAAAAGCAGAAACGTGTTCCAGAAGCCTTTTACCCGGTGCGGGTAGGCCGATCTTCAGCTGGCCTTGGTCTTTTTGCCAAAACGGATATTCCGAAAGGCCGCCGAGTGATTGAGTATGGTGGCTGGCTTATTTCGACGAAAGTGGGTGATGAGCTCGAAGACCGTAACCGCTACGTTTTTAATATCAATTCTCGTCTTGACCTGGATGGTAGTCCGCGCTGGAACATTACTCGTTACATTAACCATGCCTGCCGTCCGAATTGCGAGGCGGTTACTGTCGGGAATCGGATTATGGTTACCACTAAAAAGAAAATCCAGGCTGGCGAAGAGCTGACCTACAGTTATGGTAAGGACTATTTCGACGGATATATCAAACCGTTTGGCTGTCGTTGCCAAAGTTGTGAGAAAAAACGGACGAGTAAGCCGAAAAAGAGTAGACAGCGAGGGTAAAATTTGCTATAATAGATCTATAAGAGGCTTGAGAAAGCCAAAAAGTGTGTCAAAAGAAGAACGGGTGACCCCCGTTTTTTCTTTTTTTCTCTTAAATATGCTGTTTTCCTTTCAATCTAACCTTCATACCTCCGTTCACTCCCTCTTTCAATTAGCTTGGGGGAGTACTTTCCTTTTGATGATCCTCTTCCCGGTCGATGTACTGGCCGGAAATATGCTTGAAAAAGCCATTGAGCTTGTTAATAAAGAGCGGAGTGGGGCCGGAATCAGTTCCCTTACCGAAAGCGCACTCCTGACCCGAGCTGCTGAGGCTAAGGCTGAGGATATGCTCAAAAATGACTATTTTGCCCATACTTCCCCAAGTGGCAAGACCCCTTGGCATTGGCTGAAACAAGCGGGCTACAGCTATCGGGCCGCTGGGGAGAACCTGGCTATCAATTATGACGATGCCAAAGAACAGCACGGAGCCTGGATGAAGAGTGAAACCCACCGGGCTAATATCATGAACAGCCATTTCAAGGAAATTGGTATGGCTACTCGGCAGGGAAAAATCAATGGGAAAGAAGCCACGGTAACGGTTCAATTGTTTGGTGCTTCAAAGACGGCGGTATCAACCAAGGCTCCTGCTGAAACCAAGGAACTCCCCATGAAAGCTATCCAAGGGGTAGAAACCAGAGAAATACCGACAATGAGTACAGAAGTCCTCCCACTTTCTTCTATTCCTTCTCTAAAGACCAATCAAGTGACTGTCCTTGTCAACAAAACGCTCTTTGAAACCATTAGGCATTCCCGGTTTATTACGGAAAATATCTGGCTTATGTGGGCGGAACTCCTCTTAGTACTCCTCTTCTTCTCAGTAGCTCTGGCTCTCCCGTCAGTTTTCATTGGAGAAATGATTTGGAAGCTCTATGCTTCCCTAAAGCTTCGAGAAGTTCACCCTTTCGCTACTCCTCATGGCCACACTGTACTCCTTACGCCTGGCCCAGTCCACCTCCTCTTGGCACCGCCCAAACGGCGTATCGTCTAAAAAGTAGCAGTTCACAATACCAGCCTCTCGGGGCTGGCTTTCTTTGTTTAAAGAGGATCGTCCCTTGACAGAAAAAATACTTTACCGTAGAGTAAGACATCAAGATAGTCTGAGTGAGCTCGTATTTTTCTGTTCGTTGCTGCAGTCTTTTTTCTGTTATAACGTTTTTGCTGTACACTTGTGTCTCTTTCTTCGCTTGCCACTCTCATTCAGACTACCTTCACCTCTCAAAAAACCTTGGTGCTCTATTTTTGTATTGGTGCTTCTGCTTCCCTCCTTGATTTGGGAGCTTTTTTCTTTTTCTACTCTATTGTAGACGTGCCATCACCCTTGGCCACTACGTATTCAGTCTCTCTGGCGACAGTCTATGCTTTCCTCCTCAATGCATTCTTTAACTTCAAAATGACGGATCACTTCTTTTGGCGTTTCCTTTCATATGTGACCGTAAGTGGTATTGGACTTCTTATTTCGGCTTTTCTCCTCCTGGTGTTCAATATCCACTTTGGTTTTGATGGCAACCTCATTAAGATTATTACTCTCCCCATCATTTTTTTAGTGCAATATTTTTTGAATAAAAAAATTACTTTTCAGGGAAGAGTAACGAAAGAAGCTTAACAAGAGAGATATATGGAAAAGAAACGCGTAGCGATTATTGGAGGTGGTTTTGCTGGACTTTCGGCAGCCTATCATCTGGGGAAACGGGGAGTAACCGTCCACCTGTATGAACGTGAGAAGACCCTTGGAGGACTCGCGGGAGGATTCTCTCTCTTGGGAATGCCCCTCGAAAAGGCTTATCACTTCTTTTATAAAACCGACCACCATCTCTTGGGGCTGGCTAAAGAACTCGGCATTGGTGACAAAGCGGCTTTCTATAAGAGCTCCGTCTCAACGTACTATGGCGGAAAGCTGTATCCTTTCATGACAGCGAAGGAACTACTCACTTTTTCACCACTCCCATTTTTGGACCGCATCCGGTTTGGAGTGACGGCGCTCTATCTTCAGTTTTTGAAAAATTGGAAACCGCTTTCACAGATTACCGCCTATGAATGGCTGAAGAAATGGGCGGGAGAGAAGGTGACTGCTGTAATTTGGGAACCACTACTTCGAGGGAAATTCAATAAGTACTACAAAGAAATCGCTATGTCGTGGCTCTGGCGGCGCATCCAGATCCGAGCGATCTCCAAGGGCAAGGAAGGGGAAATGCTTGGTTATTTTCACGGAGGATTTGTGGCCATTGTGAATGGACTCGAACAAAAAATCAAAGAATTTGGTGGCACCATTATTACCGAGCAGGGAATTGAGAAAATTGAAGGGACTGCACAAGGAGCAGCCATCATCATTGACGGCGAAAAGCGTGAGTACGACGCTGTTGTTGCCACGGTCCCTTCGCCGGTTTTTGCCCGCCTCGTCGATGGCAACAAAGGTGTATCAGAAACTTATCAAGCTAAGCTGAAGAGCATTGATTATCTCGGTGCAGTGATCATGGTATTTGTGACGGACCAGCTCATTAGCCCATATTTCTGGCACAACATTAATGATTCAAAAATCCCATTCTTGGTACTTCTCTCCACGTCGGCCCTCACGGGACCACAAGCCTTTCAAGGGAAACATATCTATTACATTGGAGCCTATGTTCCGGTAGAACATCGCTATTTCTCTCAACCCGAAGAAGAAATTATGGGTGAGTGGAAAGCTGGTCTGAAGCAGATGTTTTCACATTTTGATGAAAAGGAGATCCTTGAGGAAAAACTATTCCGTTTCAAGGATGCTCAACATATCGTGGGCACTGACTATATTGAGAAGATCCCAGACTATCAGTCACCAGTCCCACACGTGTTTCTCTCAAACTTTTCCCAGATTTTTCCCGATGATCGTGGCACTAATTATGCTATCGATGAAGGAAAGAAAGTTACCGAACTCGTTCTCAAAGACCTTCAATAAAACGTTATGAGTAAACAACTCAGTATCCTCCTGCCGACGTACAACGAAGCCAATAATGTGGCGCCGCTTTTGCGTGGCATTGCCCATGCTATGAAGGGCAAGGACGTGAGCTATGAAATCATTTTTGTCGATGATAGCACGGATATGACTCCCGATATCATTCAGCGTATGCAGGAAGTGTATCCTGAAGTACGATTGATTCGTCGACCGATTGAGGAGCGAACAGGGTTAGCCACGGCTCTCGTTGAAGGCTTCGAGCAGGCCGAGGGAGAATATATCCTGTGTATGGATTCAGACCTCCAGCATCCACCTCAGACGATTCCAGCCCTCTTTCAAAAAATTACCGAAGAAAAAGCTGATGTAGTGGTAGCCACTCGGTATATCGTGGGTGGGAGTGCAGAAGGTCTCCAGGGATATTATCGAAAATTTGTTTCGCACCTGTGCCGTTTCGCTGCCTGGCTTTTTGTACCCCAGACGAGAAAAACGACTGATCCCGGGAGTGGTTTCTTTGTTTTTCGTAAGGCACTGGTAGAAAAAATGAATTTTAAGGGTCTACAAGGTTTTAAAATCCTGATTGATCTTTTGGCACGAACCCATGGGCTTCAGGTAGCTGAAGTGCCCTTTACGTTTGTAAAACGGGAGAATGATATGAGTAAGGCTACGCTTGAACAGGGGATGGCCTTCTTGAGGCACCTCTTTCACCTCAAGTGGCAAGCCTGGTTTCGTATCTCTCCTTCAAAAACCGTAGAAAGCGCTCTTTCTCCCAAACCGCTCCAGAGAGACTGGAAAGGGTTGAGTTTGAGATTAACGCTCGATTTTCTGGGGCTTACTCTCTTGGTGGGGGTAGGCTGGTATTTGATTGGTTACTACGCCCTGTTCAATTTCCTGTATACCGGCTATGAAGACTGGATTTACCATGCTTTTCGTGTGAAATCTCTCCAGGAATACGGGATGGTGCCATGGGATCATGTCTGGAGCAATGGCATTAATTATTGGAAGCTTTATCAGTATGTGGCTCATTACATCATGTATGGAGCGGCTGTTATTACAGGACTTCCAGTTACCAAAGTGCTACTCCTTTCGCTGGTCACTATCTATATCGGGCTTCGAGTGCTTCTGTATACCCTTCTTCGTTTTCTGGGGGTAAGTCGTCTGTGGACTCTGCTTTCGACACTCGCTTCTTATACGATCGTGCAGGAATGGGGATCAATGCAAGATTATTCCATTTATATTGCTTTCATTTTCTTTCCGCTCTATATTCTGCTGTGGATTAAAACGTTCCGGGATTTGCGGTGGATTTATGTCTTGGCTGCTGTCACTGGGCTCTTGTGGGTGTTCCATCCAGTTCTCGGCTTCAATGCCAGTATTCTGCTTGGCTTTCTGGCGCTCTTTTCGCGTCTTAAATCTGATTTTTCAAAAATATTTCGAGTAGGTATTGTCTATCTCTTCGGTGCTTTGCCTTTCCTTATCTCATATTTTACGGCAGGGTACTTTTTTACGAACCCGCTCTTTAAGTCATACATCTATCTTTCCACCTCGGTCATCGATCATTACAAGGGTCTCAGTATGTTGTACTGGATTCTCTTGGGAGTGAGTTGGATTTTGGTCCTGTGGCGCTCACAACTTATCCCTACCTGGACCAAAGTGCTGTTGGGATATGCGTCATTTTACCTGATTCTCGTTTATCTCGGACAACAGGATTATCTTCCACAATTTCTGGTACAGTTCCAATTTTCACGTGGTCTTACCGCCGTAGCTCTTGCACTCGTCTTCGTGTTTGGATCAGTACTCGAACATACGCTCCGGAGCTCGCGTTCTTTGGGGATCACTATTATCGCAACTATTTTTATTGCTACCAGTATCGTTCATGCGGTCGATATTGCTTCCCGTGAGTATGTTTCACCTCCTGTAGAGAAGATTGAAAATGTCGTGGCTACCTATTTTGAAAATAAACCTCTTCCTAGGGGGAGTGTCTTTACAGACAATGTTTCTGAGGCTACTTACTTTGCGCCAACAGGAATACGCTACGCTACTTCCTACAATGAACACATGCAACCGCACCCGTACTCTACTCGTTTGCGCGTGCTTATGCACAGTCGTTTGGGCTATACGGGAATTTCCAAATCACATATCAAGAATATTGAGAATTATGCGACGGTGCTTGGCATTGAATACCTGTTCCTTCAGGGAAGCTCACCGCTTGTGAAGGGATTGATTGAAAAAGAGAATTCTCAATTTGTGATTGAATCTACCATTGAGAGCGATCCGATCAAAGATGCTATTGTTGTTTTGCGTAATACTACCCCTATCCTTTCCGCCTTTGTCATAGCGCGTGGAGATATGCCGGAGCACCTCCTTGCTCAGGACCTGCCTCTCCCGACGCTCCATATTGGTTCCTATAAAATATGGGATGATCATGTGGCTGAAATGGCTACTATTATGCGTGGAGGAGCTATTCATCCTCTGAGAGTGGAATTTATTCCTACCAATCAACTCATCCTGCATTCAGATACCACGGCTCTGTTTGAGAACATCAATGATCCCTTGCTTTTGGTACAACAAAGTTATAATACCAATTGGCAAGTAGTGGCTCATGAAGAAAATTTCATGCTTCGACCAACAGCGCTGCGCTTCATGGCTTTTGACATCAAGGATCCAAAGGCAGAATTATTCCCACTCACGCTCGAAAATAATTGGCCTCGTTGGCACTGGCCAGCGCAGTCGATTGGTATTATTACGGTTATGGTTGTACTGGTTTGGACGCTCCAAGTAAATGGGATTATTCAACGCTGGTTTAAACGTTTTACTCACTATGTCTCCTCACACATCGCCTAAACCTGAAAAATTTCTTGCTTCTACACGCATCAATAATCTGACGATTGTTTTCCTTTTGTCAGCTCCTTTTATAGTGGTGTTCTATGCATCGTTTGTGTTTAATCCAAACAATGCTGATCATCTGGTACTGTATGTTTTCCAGGTATTGGCGGATGCGATCAGTATTACGGTCCTAGCGGGACTTTGGATCACCGTACTCCTCGATGTAGTGGTGGAATGGCATCATCGACTGAAACGAGTGTGGGACGTTGCTTTTCTTGAGGAAGAAAAACCGACGGTTGATTGCATCGTAACCGCTTTCAATGAACCACTGCCGGTTATTGAAAAAACGCTCAAGGCGGTGCTGGCGCTTGAATACCCACACACTACCTATGTTTTTGACGATGGTCCCTCCGAAGCACTTCAGGCTTTAGCAGAACGGCTGGGGGTAAAATACTTCAGTCGCATGGCTCTTGAAGGCCGTAAGAATGCCAAGGCTGGAAATTTGAATCAAGGATTAAAGCAGTGCACTGGACAGTTTTTTGCTATTTTTGACGCTGACCAAGTACCAAAGCCTGATTTTATTACCACCCTCCTCCCATATATGGCTAATGAACGAGTGGCTATGGTGCAGTCGCCACAGCATTATGCCAATACGGATCGATTTATTGCTGCTGGGGCGGCTCAGGCGCAGGAAGTGTTTTATCGCTATGTTTGTCCTTCAAAGAATATTGCAAACTCAGCTTTTTGTGTGGGGACCAACATGATTTTCCGGCGCCAAGCTATTGATGGGATTGGAGGGATTGTCTTCAATAAATCCGAAGATATCTGGACCTCGCTCAAGCTCCATGAAGATGGCTGGCAAACTATCTTTGTAAATAAGATTCTTGCCATTGGTCAGGCTCCTGATACCGTAGTTTCCTATTTCAAACAGCAGCTCCGTTGGGCACGTGGTGGGCTCGAAATGCTTTTTTACCATAACCCACTTCGCTCTACCCGACTCAAGCTCGATCAACGTATCCAGTATTTCATGTCGAACTCTTTCTTTTTGGTAGGGATTGCTATCTTCGTCTATCTTCTTTTTCCGCTCCTCTATCTCCTCTTTACGATTAAACCACTCCAGACCGAATCCCCCTTTACGTGGCTTATTCACTATGTGCCGTTCTTTCTCCTCTATTATTCTCTGACATGGCTTCTGACGGGTCGCCTACATCTCTCAACTTTGGCGACTGCACTTGCTACCTTTTACCCGTATATGATGGCTCTTTTTTCTGTATTCTTTGATAAGGAACATGAATGGGCAGCTACAAATTCAAAGAGAAGTTCAATTGACTATTTTATGAAGTGGGCTTGGGCGCACTGTTTCTTTATTTTCCTCACTCCGCTGGCCCTTATTGTGGGTTGGTATAATAACAATGATTTTTGGTCCGGACTTTTCTATTCTGTATGGGCAGTTATCAATATGCTTCTTCTCTCCCTCTTCCTCACCGGGGAACATCGCCAGGGATTAAAACCAGAAGATTTAGTAAGTGAAGAGGAATAATATTTTGTAATTTACGTATATATCTATGTCTCAATTTTCTAGTGTTACTCTCAAAAAATTTATGGTTAACGGGCTGGTTGTCGCTTTGGTGTTTGGATTTGCCTTCTTTGTAGCCACTCAGGCACTCATGCACAAGATTAATAATTATGAGCTCAATAAGAGCCTTCTCTTTCTCACGGTAAAAAAGGAGCAGGTAGAGGTATCAACCACCGTTGCTGGCCGTTTGGAACAAATCCTCGTGCGGCCGGGGGATCATGTGACGGAAGGGCAGATAGTAGCTGAACTGCGAGATGAGAGTCGGGAACTCAAGATCGAGGCTTTGCGTGCGGTGGCTAGTGAAAATCTCTCAGCTCGGACTGAACTTGAGCTTCTCCGGGCCCAGGCTGATGAGTATTCCATCCGAGCGCCTCGGGCAGGAGTAGTAGAACGTTTGATTGCCACCAAAGGAACGTCGGTTATTGGAGGAAGCACAATCCTGACCGTCTTTGCTGATGATAATTTGCAACTGGTCGGCAATATTCGGCCTGATCAATACAATCTTATCGATAAGCATCGCAGCGTTACTATTTTTAGTCCGCGTTTGGGCCAGGCCTTTACGGCTTCGTTTCAGGGAATTACCGGGGTACGTGATGATATTTTGCCAGATGGTACCTTGGCTCCAGTGACTACAGTAGCTCCCACCACTCCTCGAATTGAAATGTATGAAATCCAATTTACCCTCAATGAAAAAGAGGAGAGTAATTCTTTTATCAATGGTGAACGGATTGAGGTGCTCTCGGAAAATGTTGCGGTTGAGGAGTTGAAGCCGCTCTATCGCTTGGCCAAAATATGGAATAGCCTTATCCTGGGTACGGACTTTGATGCTTTACGCAAATATAATGAACAGGCTCCAATCACTACTCAGCCAGAATAAGTTGATCATTTTTGTTGGAGGCATACTCCTCTTTATAGGAGTGTGGTTCTTCTCTTTAACCCAAGTGCCTTCTGTCATTGTGCCAGTGAGTACCGAGAACACTCCTCTCACGATGCTTCAACGGGGAGTAACTGTGCGCTCCAATAGCTGGTTCTCAAGTCTCTATCATGGACTGCCTTCGGCCCCCATCTTTGTTTTTCCTGGAGTCTATCAGTGGACCAAAGAGGGTCTTTCAGTCGGGGCCCCGCAGGTAGTGGGAACAGCCAATACTGTTTTTGGGAGTTTTGATGGGCTTTGTAGTATTAGTAATGGTAATCCAATTAAGGGTGTGGGAGTATCACGATATGGTGACTTTGATGTGGAGGTACAGGCTGAGACTTTGTCGGGTTCAAAGTGGCACGCTCACTTCATGGAGGGTTCTCCTATAGTCAATCTTTCCCAGTTTACTGGGGGACTGAGACTGGCTTGTAAAGATGGGGTAACTCTTGAAAAGAAACTACCGGGAGTGTGGGTTGTCAAACAAGGAGAGAGTATTCGCTTCTTTGTTCAAGCCAACGAACCGATTGTAGGGGAAGAAGGGACTTTACGCTCTTCCCAAGGAAATTTTCGAATCGTCCAGTGGCCCACTGCTACTGAAAAGTCACTCGAATTTTTTCTAGCGCTACCATGGAGTGAAATAGAAGACACTCAAATGCAAGTAGAGACTATGGATGACACCGAGTCGCTTCGTCTTGTAGTACTGAGTCAAGAAAAGGTAGCTAGTCTTATGACTGTATGGCCGCACCATCGCTTGGCTGTGGAGTATTCAAAGGCAGAGAGTCTGGGGAGTTATGAAACAGTCATGGGTCACCTCGAGCTTCAGTTAGCAGACGAACTTCGATTACGTTTTTCTTCACAAAACCTTCCTCTCTCGTTTAGTCCAGTCAGTAATGATGTTCAGCGAGAACAAATAATTGCAGCTCTCAAAGAAGACACGCAGCGTTATCAGGAAGAAGTGAAGCCGGAAGGGGTTTACTTTGGAGGTGCTTGGCTTGGTGGACTCGCTACCCTCATTCAGCTAGCGGATGCCTATGACCTTAACGAAGAACGAACGCTTCTTCTTGCTCTCCTAGAGAAACATCTCCTCGAAAGCGTAGCGCGCTTTGAGTACCAGGACGATAAAAAAATGATGGTAGCTACCAATACCGAATTTGGAAACGAAAAGGGGAATGACCATCACTTCCATTACGGCTATTACTTGCGAGGAGCCGCTATTTTACTTCAGTTTAAGCCAGAATTGGGGATGAAACTCATGCCTACGATGGAAGAACTGGCTCGGGATATTGCCACGACGGACCGGACCAGTACTCGCTTTCCGTTTTTACGCCACCTCGATCCCTACGCAGGGCATTCTTGGGCGGATGGAGAAGCTCGTTTTGCTGACGGAAACAACCAAGAATCAACTTCTGAAGCCCTCAATGCCTGGTATGCTCTCTATCTCTGGAGCAAAACCATGGGCAATACCGAACGGGCAGAGCTCGCCCAAGCACTCTATACGTATGAACTGATGGGAACGCGAGCCTACTGGTTTGGGGAAAATAACCCCTTTCCGATGGGTTTTGAACACAAGATGGCTTCGCTGGTTTGGGGAGGGAAGCGCGATTATGCTACCTGGTTTAGCGGACAAGCGATGCATATTCATGGCATTCAGTGGCTCCCCATCACCCCGGCTTCCGAATATTTGAAAACCCTGCCTAGCTTCTCTGAACGAAAAGCGGAAGTCCTGCGGGCTCATCCTGATCCTGCGAGTCACGAATGGGGAGATCTCTATGCTGTGCAACTCTCTTTCTTTGAACCTGAAGCGGCGGTGCAACTTTTGCCCAATGCACAAAAAAATAGAGCCATGAAATCCACGGCTCTCTTGTATCACATGGTCTACTCAAACCTTGAACAGGCGAAGAAAAGTGCTCGCTAGCGTTCCCCAAAGATGAGTCGGTAGTAATCGATGAGACACTCCCGTGCTCCTGCCTGTCTGAGCGCTTCTTCTGAAGAGAAAGCCTGGAGACCTTTGTCTTGCTCATATTCTTCTGAAAGGAGCTTGCTGGCGGCTTGGCTTAGTTCCACATCACTTACCTCGAGGGCATGCACGAAATTGTAGTCGTGACGTCCCTCATTGGTCGGTGCCTCTTTGCGGTAGGACCAGATGAAGCTAAACATTCCATCCAAACGCTCAAAACGGTCTGCTTCAATCACGAGCCCAGTCTCGGTCTTTACTCGACGGACAAGGGTATCGACGGGGAGCTCCCCAGCCTGAAGTGCTCCGCCAATCACCCATAACCCCTCAGCGGGCTTACTTTTTCTCGTAGGGAGATAGATGGTGTGCTTGGCTCTTTGGTAGAGAACGACATCAGCATTGAGACAGGGTCTTGCCGAGAGAAATTCAGCCAGTGCCGGGTCGCTCATGCGCTTGGGAGTGGGTGTAAAGTCAGGATTGTCTCGGTAGTGTTTGAGTTCCATGAGAGTGACTCCATTTAAAGGTAATGAACCAGCAAGAATGAACTGTGAAAATAGTATCCTTTTATATTAGTTTTGTCAATAGTAAGTTTCATTGACAAGGAGTTAGGGTCGGGGTAATATGCTTTTAACACCAAAAGATAGTACGACACTTTTCGAGAGCTTATTTCCTTGACGATTGGACTATGCGGATCCTCATACGCAGGACGAGACGGTCGGTATTTCAGGTAGTCGAAAAAACAGTGAGTATTTTCGTTATTGCAGCGCTTTTGCTTCAACCAGTAGGCATGGTTGGGGTGTATGGCGCTTTTTCTTTTACAAAAAGTACAGCCTTAGCCTCTGATGAGGGAGAACAAATAAAAGAAACTGCAACAGAGGAAAAGGAAAATGAAGCAGAGGAAGTTGACGTGACTAATGAGGAAGAGATAACAGCGGAAGAGGAGAAAACTGAAGCAGAAGCTGAGGAGAATACTACAGAAACTTTCCCTGCCCTCGAAGAAACTACTCCTGAAGAGGAGTTGCTTCCATCAACTGAAGGAACCGAGTCTATTTCCCAGACTCCCGAAGAAACGTTTCCTTCTGCAGTAGAAGAAGAAACTCTTGCTAATGAAGGAGAAGAAGAGGCTACGGTAAACCCTGTTCTTCCTGCGGAGACTTCTTCTGAAGAAGGCTCAACTACGCCGTCTTCAGAAACAGAGGAAGAAACCGCTCCAGAAAATATGCCTTTAGAGGAGGAAGAAGCAAGGGATATTTGGGAAAAGGAAGGAAAAAATACTTTTGTCACCACGGAACCAGTTATCCTTGGGAAAACCTATGTAGCTCCTCAGAACGAAGAAGTTACCCTTACTTTTACCAAGCTTCCGGCTGAGCCCGGCACGCTTAGTATTGAGGAAGTAAAGCTTTCCTGGGCCGAACAAAAAGCCCTGGGGGCTCTTTCAGATACAGCCTATGACATTACTTCTTCTATGGAGGATGGAAGTTTCGCTTATAAACTGACTCTTCCCATTCCGAAAGGCAAAAAGAATGTAGAAGTGAAGTATGTGGAGGATAAAGACGAATTGGAGTCTGCTCAGGTGGTAGCGGAAGAGGATACCAAAACCGAAGGCGATAAGGTACAGGTGAAATTGGACCACTTTACGCTCTTTATTGCGACCTATAGTGACCCTACCTTTTTGATAGAAAAATCTGAGTATGTGTCGGGAGATACGGTCTATGCACGCGCGACGGACCTGGATCCAAATAAATTTTACCGAATCAACCTCAATCCTCCGACGGGGAGTGCTTTCCGAATTTCTGAACCCAGCTGTTTCAATCCTACTCCCTCGATGACGACGTTGACTGGGAGCTACATGCTGCCTCTCGATGCCGAGATTTCTGACAACTGGTCAGCTGATCTCAAGGAATATATTAATTCCAATTGTACAAGTGTTACGACTCTTGTAGATGAATTTTCGGTTATTGCTCTAGAAACAGAAGAGGAGGAACACGTTCCAGTCACTTTCTGTCACGCGACGCCACCCGATACCGGAGCCAATGGCTATGAACCGCTTACAACCGATGACGATGACATCTTTACTACCGGACATACGAGTGAACATGCTGCCGATATTATCCCTCCTTTTACCGTGGGAGAAACGGAGTTTCCGGGCAAGAACTGGGATGAACGAGGACAGGCTATTTGGAATAATGACTGTGAAGCCGTCGGGGAACTCCAGCTGGTCAAGCTCCTGGATGATGGTTCCGATGTGATGTTGTGGCAATTTCAATTGGGAGGGGACGCTCCTTTGAGTTCGGATGCCAATGGGTTAGTGGATTTTGGTTTTGTTCCAGCAGGGGAACACACGATTATGGAGATGGGCATGACCAATTACAGCTTGGTTGGGGTTTCAGGGGCCAATTGTACTTGGGATGAAGAAACGTTTTCGGTTATCGCTACCGTTGAACCTGGAGCCACGACCATCTGTACCTTGAATAACGCCGTAGATAAAGGCAGTATCACTCTCTTGAAGGCGGTGGACGGAGATGCGGTCGAGGACTTCACCTTTTCTACTACAGGCCTCGATGCCCAAATGTTTGTTCTGGATGATGATGGCGATTCTGGAAATGAATACTCCAATTCGAGAACCTTTAGTGGTCTTCTTCCAGGGAACTATAGCGTGACTGAAGCAGCCACTGCTGGATGGGCCCTTGAAAACTTGGTCTGTACCTCTTCTCTGGTTTCCCTTTCGGTACCAGTGAGTGCTACAGTCAATCTTGAGCTGCATCCAGGAGAGAGTATTACTTGTACTTATACCAATAAAAAGCAGATTTCTGAGGAAGAAAATGGAGCGCTCTGTGGTGACGGCCTCCTCAATCAAGAGAGTGAGCAGTGTGACGGAACAGCTGGCGTAGACGAAGGTGAAAATTTCTGTACTTTTAGCTGTAAACTAGTCCCGCTCTATGAGGGGGGAGGTAGTTGTCGAGAGGGGACGATGCCAGTCAAAGTGGCCTCTTATTTCGTATCTGGTACGACCAGTCCAGATGGACGTGATCCCGTCATGGTCCCGCTTGATGCTGGCAAGGAATATGTAGTAGAGGCTACGGGAGACTATAGCTATGGTGGAGTAGTAGTCAATAATAGTCTCAACCGAGCCGATGCTGGGTATTCTTCAGATGATGACTTTGCTGGACCCAATCTCTTGAATGATCTTTTTGGGATTACAGCCGGTGCCTTCTATCGAGGGACACATACACTTATCTCTGATATGGGCACTGGTACCTTTGGCGTGGTGAACTGGGGTGACTACAATCCAGCCCATGTGTACGCGGTGGGCTTTACTCCCGACACTGACACCGCAGTAGGTTTCCTTATTTCTGATTGGTATGACGAATGGTATGACGGGGATTGGCTCTCTCTTCCTAATAAAAACCAGCAAGGCTTCCGAGATAATGCTGACGGCCTCACTCTGAATCTGTATGAGTGTCAGGAGCCGGCGACTGGATCAATTACGGTAGTCAAGGATGCCAGCCCAGATCATACTCAAGATTTTGGTTTTGTGTTGAATCCTTCCTTTGAGGAGTTTGTTCTCGATGATGATACCGATCCACTCCTTTCCAATATGGAGACATTTTCGGAGTTGCCAGCAGGAAATTATACGGTAACTGAGGGATTGGTACCTGGCTGGGAGCTTGAGGAGGTAGTTTGCACCTCCAATCAGCGCTCACTCTTGCCTTCAACTGAACCGATTCGAAATATTGATCTTCTTCCTGGTGAAGATATGGTGTGTACCTTTGTAAACGTCGCTAAGAATAGCTCGCTTACGATTATTAAAGACGCTGTGCCGGATAGTCCACAGGACTTTGGCTATGCCATGAATGGTTCTGGTTTTGTGGAGTTCGTCCTCGATGATGATACCGACCCGCTTCTTTCTAACACAGCTACCTTTACCTCACTTCCAGCGGGCGATTATACCGTAACCGAGGGGCTCGTAGCAGGCTGGACTCTTTCAGAGGTGAGCTGTGTTTCAAATGTAGAACCGGTTTCTGTTACAACCCAGCCGATCCGATCAATCACACTCGAACCAGGAGAAACCATGACCTGTACTTTTACCAATGTATTGACCCAGACGGTACCAGTGTGTGGTGACGGTCTCCTCAATCAAGAGAGTGAACAATGTGATGGAACAGCTGGTGTTACCGCCAATGAAAATTTCTGTACCTTTAGCTGTCAGTTGGTACCGCTCTATCAAGGAGGGGGAGTATGTTCCGAAGGGACTGAACCAGTGTTGGTTGATACCAAATTTGTGGAATCCTTTATGACTGATGAGGTGGTCCCAGCTCCTGTTTCGGTAGCGCTTGCCGCTGGCAAGGAATATGTCGTTGAATCGGTGGGACACTTTGGCTATGGTGGCGTGCCTCACAATAATACCCTCAACCGAGCTGATGCTGGATATGCTACCGACACCAATTGGGCTGGAACCAATCTTGATACTCTCTTTGGTGGAGCTCCGACAGCCCTCTACCGGGGTATTCACATGCTTATCTCTGATATGGGCACTGGTACCTTTGGCGTGGTGAACTGGGGTGACTACAATCCAGCCCATGTGTACACCAAGCAATTTACGCCAGTGGCGGACACCACGGTGCAGTTTGCTATCTCGGATTGGTACGATACCTGGTATGCCGGTGATGAACTCTCCAATTTCAACAAGAACCAATTTGGTTTCCGCGATAATGATGGCGGTCTGACTCTGAATATATATGAATGTAGCGGAGGGGAGCAGGAGATCTCAGAACTCCGGATTACTAAATCCAATGATAGTGTGACAGATGAAGCTCCAGGGAACGAAGTAGTCTATACGCTTAGTGTTACGGCTCTCGGTGGGGGAGTGAACGATGTAGTCCTCACTGACCTTCCACCGGAAGGCTTTGAATATGTCGATGGGACCGGGGTTGGAGCACCTTTTATCCATGAATATGCTTCCCCAGGCGTGTGGGATCTCGGTGATATACAGGCAGGAGAAACCAAGATCGTGAGCTATAAGACCAAGATTAGCTCTACCCAAGATGCTGGTCTCTACAAAGACCTAGCGTTTGCGCGAGGGACCAGTGCCAATGGAACGGAAATCCTGGCCAATGGAACGGCGGATCCTTTTGTCGGGACAGAAGTGAAAGTAGTCCTTAATAATGATCCAAGTGTAGTTTTGGACGAGGATACGGACGAGGATAAAGAACGGAAAACCAAAACTGAAACCCAGTATGTATTAGGGGCTACGTTGCCATTGACAGGAACGCAGGGAATCTTTATCGTTGTGGCCCTAGCTCTCATTGGTATAGGAGGAGGACTGATGCTCCTAACCCGCCGTAAGAAAGAGTTCCTGAGCTTGGTCTTTCTCTTGGGCTTTGCCTGTTTTGGAATGCCAGCCATGGCTGAAGCAGCCACGCTCTCAGCAAGAATCGAAACTCCAGAGTCAACCATGCGAACGCAAGGCTTTAAGATTGGCTTTGCCACGCTAGACGTCATGGGGCGTGCACTTGAAGTGGCATGCTACACCACGAACAGTGTCATCCCGTTTGCTGAATACCATCTCGATTCTTCTTTTGGAGGGAATTCAGGAGATTGTGAGGTGAATAGTACAGTGGTACCCACTGATGGGAATTATGAATTCTTCATTCGTGTTCATGCTCTTGGAGAAAGTCCTGAAACAGTCGAGAGTGAACATGTCATGGTTACGGTAGCGACTGATGCTCCCGGTACGCCGACTAATTACGACCGCGATGATGATAGTTGTCAGGCTATCATTTCCTTTACGACGGCTAATGATAGTGGCAAGACAGTTAAAGTAGAACTCTATCGCTCGACCGAGAACCCTTTTGTGGCCAACAGCTCAACTAAAGTACAAGAGCAAATGATTGGTTCCAATACCCATGGGAGTTTCATAGAGAGCTTCCCGAGCTGTGATGACGATGTATTTTATGCCATCCGAGCTGTGGCGGGAAATGGTAATGGATCAGGATTTGTGGGCGATGTCGATGTAGATACAGAAACGACTACCACTACGCGTACCCGAACCAATACGGTGGTAGTTCCTGGTGAAACCACGGGGGCCCTGTCCGTAGCCTCTTCTCTTGCTACCGAACTGGGAGCCGTTCAAGGAGCGACTACCGAAACCGAAGAGACCATAGATCTAGAAAACCCTGCCGTAGAAGAAGGTACGGTTTTGGGAGAAATGACGGAGGCTGTGGAAACTACGAGTGAGGAGGGATGGAATTGGATCAAAACTCATCCCTGGCTTACTCTTCTTGGAGTACTCGTCCTTATCTTTTTGGCTCGCTATGGCTATCGTCGCTACACTGCAAGAGGAAAAGAAACGTTTTAGTTTCTTTGGGAATCCACTTTTTCTTTTGGGAACAGTCTTATTTACGTTAGGAGGAGGACTCCTTATCTTTTTTCTGGCGCCAGCTCTTCAGCAGGAGTTTTTCTATTGGGAGCGTACCCACCTTAACCCGGCTGCTTCGGTAACAACAGAGAGAACAGAAAGGACGTTATTTTTAGGGGGTACTGAGGGAGGAAAGCCACTTGATACAAAATTTGGGATTATCATTCCAAAAATTGGAGCCAATGCTCGGGTAATATCCGATGTAGATTGGCAAGATGCCAATATCTATCAAAAGGCCCTCCAAGAAGGAGTAGCTCATGCCAAGGGGACGGCCCTGCCTGGAGAAAAAGGAAATGTGTTTATCTTTGCTCATTCTGGCGTTGACTTCGGAGAAGCCGCTCGTTACAATGCGGTATTCTATTTGATGAACAAACTAGTCGTAGGAGACGAAATAGAAATCTTTTATGAGGGCAAAGTCTATCGTTACCGCATCACCGGTAGTAAGAAAGTAGCGAGTGATGCGGTAGAATACTTAGCTCAGGATGAATCCAAAGAACTCCTTACCCTGATGACCTGTTGGCCGGCTGGCACCACATTTAAGCGACTCATTGTACAAGCAGAACGTATTCCTGAAGTCTTATGATATTTTCAGCCAAGCTTTCTCTCTATCGCCTCCCCATTATTCTGAGTGGGCTTATTGTGTTGAGTCTAGTCAGTATCTTTCTGTTTTTTGCGTGTCCTGAGAGTAATGATAAGGTCTCTCTTCCAAAAATTTCTACGATCGATGGAGCGATGATTCCCTCGACCGCTGCTATGATTCTCCTCAATGAAGAGGGTATGGTAGTAGAAGAAGTGGGTGAAATCCCTCGAACACTTCCTTCTTTGGTCTGGGGTGGACTGTTGGTAGTGCTTACGCTTCTTCTCCTCATGAATTGGTTTTTTCCAGGAGTCAATCGCTTGTCTACAAGTCCTTTTACCTGGCACTTTGAGGCGGTACTCGCCCTTTCTTTTCTTCTGTTGTGGGGATACTGGGATGAAGCAAGAGTGGCCTGGTGGTTTCCCTGGAGCGTTTTTCAAATGGCTGGTCTTACCTTGGCCCTCTTCCTGTCTCTCTATCGCGAAGAAAGAGCGTAGTATCTTTCTTTAAATAATAGGTATTATCGATTTTGTTGATCCGGGCTTGGTAATAAAAAAACCAGGACGATGAAGTCCTGGTGGGGTAGGCCGGGTCGGGTGGATTACAAAAGTCCAACCTGACCAAAAAAGGTGAGTGAGAGCACTGGCACGAGCGCGAGAAGAAACGCGAACGAAGTTTCTTGGCTGGTAGCCGATTCTTGAGCCGCTTTGGCACAAGACTCACAACGAGCACCTTCTGCATGAGCCTCCATAGGCATTGGTGTGTCTGACATAGTTTTTATTTTTGTTTTTTTAAAATTTACGACCTAGTTAAAAGCAAAAGAACGGGGACCAAGGTCACCCGTTCCTTACTTCAACATATTCAGTATACTCCTTTTTTAGGTCGAAGTCAAGCAGAAAAACAGAAACTCATGGATTTGCTATGATAAAGAAACACTTCTGGAATTTTTTTATGCTTATTCTCCTCTTCTTTACTTTTCTGGCTGGTGTCGTCACGATTTTAGCGCCCTGTATTTGGCCGCTCCTCCCGATTATTCTGTCAGCGACTGCAGATGGAGGGCGACGCAAACCCCTCGGCATCGTTACCGGGATTGGAGTAGCCTTCACGTTCTCCACGCTCTTTCTCGCCTATCTCTTACGAGTGATGGCTTTTGATCCCGCAGTACTGCGTATTGCAGGAGTAGTGATTATCGCTGTGCTTGGGTGTATGCTGCTTATCCCTAGTTGGGGTAAACTCTTTGAATCACTCATGAGCCGACTAACAAATTTTGGTGGCCGTTATCTCCATCGAGAAGGAACAGGATTTGTGAGCGGGTTTATGGCAGGAGGAGCTTTGGGATTCGTCTGGTCACCATGTGCTGGTCCCATCCTCGGAACCGTCGCCACCCTCGCTGCCACCCAAACGCTTGATTGGACTATTATTGTGTTGACGATTGTTTTTGTGACAGGTGTCATGTTGCCGCTCTATATTTTTGCTTGGTTAGGACAGAGATTATTCTCCAAGCTTCATCGGATCAATCCTCACACTGGTTTTATCCAAAGAATCTTTGGAGGAATCATGATTGTAGCAGCTATCCTTCTCTATACGGGCTATGATGAGGTACTTCGATCCAAAGCAGTGGAAACCTACCCTGTCTGTGAAGCGGTGATAAATCCTTTTGAAAGTAATACCTTCGTGGAAGAGAAATTACGAGAGCTGCGATTGAAAGGGGAATAGAGAGGCTCCGCAGAAACTGAAAAACATGATATACTAGATCCCAAGTATATGTATAGACACAAGAAAAAAACTCCCTTAATTGTTTCCTTTTGCCTTCTCGGCAGCGCCCTCGTTCTCCTCTCTGGTTGTTCTTGGGAAAACAAACCAGCGGCCCAAGAAAAACCGGCGAATGGTTTAGCTCTTGATAAATTGAAAACTGAATCCATTCCCTCTGATACACCACCTGCCCCTAAAAAAGCCCCGACGCCTCCTGCCACTACACCCAAACCTATGAATAAACTACAGTACTCTACGCCGCCAACCATGAGCCTCGATACCGAGAAAAGCTATACAGCCACTCTCGATACTGACAAGGGACCAATTGTCATTACTCTCAATGCCAAGGCAACGCCAGTGACGGTCAATAATTTTGTTTTCTTGGCTCGAGAGAAATTCTATGATGGGACCATTTTCCATCGCACGATGCCAGGATTTATGATCCAAGGAGGTGATCCAATGGGAACAGGCATGGGTGGACCGGGCTATACCAGTATCGAGACGCCCTTAGAAAATACTACTTACTCTAAAGGAGTGATTGCTATGGCAAAAAAAGGGAATGAACCAGCAGGAACTTTCGGTAGTCAATTCTTTGTTATGCATAATGATTATGCCCTTCCTAAGGATTATGTTGCATTTGGCCAAGTAATCGAAGGATGGGATGTGGTAGATGCGATTGCTACAGCTCCCACCCAACCTGGTGGTGAGGGCTCTAAACCAGTTACTCCAGTATTCGTGAAGACAGTCACTATTGAAGAAAAGTAACTTTTCTTCAAGAAATCCTGCTCTCGAGTATTGACATTCTTATAGCGAAGAAGAAAGGGTGATGGTACACTGAAAACAAATACACAACTTTATGCTGCTTCAACGCGCGTTTCTTTCATTTGTACTCTTTTTTCTCATCGTGCCTTCAGGAGTAGTGCTGCTTCCTGAACGAGCGAGTGCTGCCGCTTTTGGTCTCGTGCCTTGTGCCCTCAAAGAGAATAATCCAGCTACGAGCTGGAATGAACAGGCCCCCTGTACGCTCTGTCATTTTATGATTGGGCTGAATGAAGTCGTTAAGCTCATTAGGAATATCATGACCGCGATAGCAATAGCGGTTATTGTGGCCATGGCTATTGTCTACATTACTTCTGCGGGAGATGAGGGCCGGATGAGTTTTGCCAAGGAGGGGATTAAATGGTCTCTGATCGGTTTTGCAGTGATTCTTCTCGCTTGGGTGGCGGTGAATTTCCTGTTCACACTTCCTATTTTTTCTCAGAATGGTCTGGTACGAACCAATTGGGATACCCTCTCTTGTAATACTACTTCCCAATCACTCGGAGGGAGGAGTAACACTGTAGCTGTCCGTCCTTCTTCTGGAATTAGTAATGCTAGTGGAAGTGCAAGTAGTGGTCCAAGCCGAGGTGAAGCCCCAGGACCAGGAGCTCAGGGGCCCGTAACCGGTGGTGGAGGCACAGGCGGAACTGGAAGTGGTGGAGGAACAGGTGGCAGTGGGGGTGGTGGAACTGGAGGTGGTGGCGATACGGGTGGCGGTGGAACCGGAATTCCTATCACTAAGTGTGGAGGGGTGCATTATACCTGTGACGAGGGTACCCCCATAAATCCACAGCAATTAAATGACCGTTGGATTTGGGGCTGTCAAAAAGATTGGAAGTCGAGCTTCTGTATTGAAAGATTTGAAGGTTGTGGTGATGGGAAGGTAAGTGGTCTGAATCAGTATGGCAATCCAGAACAGTGTGATGAAGGGGGGCGTAATGGTTGTGGAGAAGAGGGTGGAGGTATCTGTTCAGCAAGTTATTGCACCCTCTGTGATGGTTCCTATGTACCGCCAGCTCCTCTTGCTTGTGGTGCGTCTCATGGCAGTACCAGTAATAGCCCGCCAACACAATTGTGTACTGGCGAGGGAGCAGTGGCTTCTTCAGTAACTACATCCGCGGTGGGAAGTGGCACGCGTTATGATTGGACCTGTGCAAAGGATAACTGGGAAGGATATGGTACCCTTAATTGTTCATCGGGGCGTACCAATGATACAGGCGGAAATACTACCGCTACGTGTGGTCCAGCAGTAGGAGTGGCTTCGGCTACCCAGCCTCGGAATATCGATCTTTGTGTTTCTCCAGGTTACCTCGATATCTATGGGGTAAAGGCTATGATACATGCCCAGACAGGGGAGCCAATTTGGAATTGGGGGTGTCAAATGGTGTCGGGAGGAGCTCAGACAACCTGTATTGCCCCACGGATTGTTAACTAAGAGGAAAATGCAAAATCGTTTTAAAAAGATAGTTTTTCCAGGTGCCTTCTTTCTTATCTTTGGAATATTTTTTTCGTTAGGCATCGATACAGCTCAGGCTGCTTTTGTGGCTTCGATTAATGTGGAAGAAGTAGCAGTCCGTTCTGGCGATATAGCTACCATCGAGTGGTCGGCTATTCAGGGAGTATTACCGTATACGTGTTCTATTTCTCGTACTGATGGAAGTTATGTACGGGCTCCTTGGACGATTAGTAGTGCTAATGAAGATGATGGGGAATTTACCACTGTTCCCAATGAGACAACCACGTATACTCTTCTGTGTACCGATAGCGCCGATGTGCAAAAGCAAGATAGTGACAGTATCATCGTGAGTAATACCCCAGTGGTGAACCTTTTTGCTAATCCAGCTACCTTACCAGCAACCGGAGGTTCCACGAGTATCGGTTGGACAGTAGGACTAGCTACAAGCTGTATACCAACCGGAGGTACTCCAGCCTGGCGTGCGCTCCAAGGTATGCATACCGGGGGTAATCAGGTATATGCCCTTTCTAGTACCACCACCTTTACACTTGAATGTTTCGATAGTACTGGGCAATCTTCGGGAAAAAGATCTCTAAAGGTGGGAGTAGGAGAAGAAAGTAATATCTGTGGAAATGGTAAGGAAGAAACAGGTGAAGAATGTGATCTAGGGTCGAATGGTAACGGAGTCTGTCCACTCAAATGCAGTGCTACTTGTCAGAGTAATAATTGTAGCTCGGTAGTCAGTATCAATATCAACGCCAGTCCCAATAAATATGAGGTAGGGGATTCGGTAAAAATTACTTGGTCAGCCAAAAATGCGGTCAGCTGTGATGCGGTTAATGGACAGGGATTTGCTGGTACGTCCATTGCTACCTCAGGAAATGTGACGGTCAAGCCTACCCTGGCGCATCAGAATTACACTATTGAGTGTTATGATTCTGGAGGATTATCGCAAACCAAAGGTACAGGAGTAACCCTGGATGTAGATTATGGTATCAATATCATTTCTTTTGGAGCCACTCCCAATCCAGTACCTTTTGGGCATGCCGGTACTATTGGCTTTGGATATCGCGTGGTGACTGAACCGGCAGGTGAGACACCCACGTGCCGTCTCGGTTTTGAAAATGCTCAAGGAATGTGGGTGACCAAGGGTACCCCTGTCCAAAGTTCCAGGACGACCATCCATCTTCCTGTAAGTGAGGTTACGACGAATACTCCAGAGGGCGGGCCTGGTGGAAAGCGCATGGAAATCCGTTGCACTATTTCTGACGGGTCATTTGACGGATTACATGCGTATGCTGACACACTGGTAAAATTCCAGTCAGATCCTACGGTGGCTCCTCTTGTAGCTATCGATGCAGGTATAGGGAGTGGTCGAGGATTAAGTGGGACTATTGCACGTGGTACGTCGGTCAAGGTGTATCGGGGTATCGGGGGTGCTGAACGCTGTGATTGGACTGATTCACGTGCCGGTACTTCCTCACTGGCTCCATTTGTAGGAGAGCAAAATTTTAATACAGTAATAGATCAAACAACCACCTTTACTCTGGAGTGTTGGAATGGAACGCTTTCAAGTAAAAAGGAATTAACGGTAATGGTTGCCAGTCAAAACCCGGGTCCTGGCCAAGCCCCCGGCCCTTCCTGTAGTGGTACCTGTCGAGTTACCTGCCAAGGAGGAGAACTCCCTATCTCTGGTGC
>JAJDFE020000308.1:0-42000 GCA_021527465.2 Geoglossum glabrum | reverse complement strand
TCTCATCAGCAACCACTTTCAGGGCAGCAGATGTATCACTCGCCCCAGGACTATGCTGGGGGTGTGCCGGACATTAACCTGCAGCAAGCGACAACTCAAGGGTCTCAATATCCAAGTACATTGTCTAGTGGTACGGTACCAGGCACGCTCCAGCCGGGCGGTTTGTCGTCTGGACGTCCAGGGCCTCTCTCCTCGAACACAGCACCATCCAGTATCCCTACTATGCACCAGCTCGCTACCCAGCAACAGCAACAACAACCACAACAACAGCAACAGCAATACTCAACACCCTCCCGATCCGGCACCTTTAACAACCATTCGCACTCACGCTCCAGCCCGGCTGGTTTCGAAAACCAGAAGTATATGCCCTTATCTAACACGCCGAACACACTAGACTCGCCAAAGTACGTACCACACAAATACACCGCCTTCCACGGACAGCAATCGCCTCTACCAAATTCGGCTCCTACGAGTGCTCCACTTGGACTTGCCGATATCCGTCCTCGGACCGATACAGGAACTTCAGATCCCGGAGCAAACTTAAACCCATACTCGTATGACGGAAACCCAGCTCTCCCTACAAATAGCAACTATCTTGCCCCCTGGGCTATCTATGCCTTTGACTGGTGCAAATGGCCCGTCCCGCAGCAGGCGCCTGGTGCTGGAAAGGTCGCTGTTGGCAGTTACTTAGAGGACGGGCACAACTTTGTGGGTCTCCTTTTAGCAATCAATCACGCTAAAGCGCTTGCCCCGGGAGCGAGCTCAACCCGGCATTTGTTAGTGTAGGAAAAATGATTTGAACGAGTACTGACTCACTGACAGATCCAAATCCTTGATACCCAAATCGTGCCGCAACCCACTTCGGAGTCATCTCCCCCTGGAACGACAAGCTGCGGGCTAGAATTTACCAAATTAGCAGAGGCGACACATTCCTACCCGGTCACGAGGATATTATGGGAGCCGCCCTCATCTCAAAAACAATCAACAGACTTATTGGCCACGTCCGGTGATCATCTCCGATTATGGTCCTTGCCAGCAAGTCCGTTAAGTGCCAGTAATTCGATCACCACTCGACCATCTAATAGAGATCAACCTCTACAAAAACTTACGCCCCTGGCTCTTTTATCGAACTCGAAATCACCTGAACACACGGCTCCCTTGACATCTCTAGACTGGAACACCTTGTCTCCGAGTTTGATCATTACGTCCAGTATTGATACAACGTGTACAATATGGGATATACCGACCTTGACAGCCAAGACTCAACTCATTGCCCATGATAAAGAAGTCTATGATGTGCGGTTTTGCGCCAATAGCGTAGACGTCTTCGTTAGCTGTGGTGCGGATGGCAGTGTGCGGATGTTTGACCTTAGAAGCTTGGAACACAGTACGATTATATACGAGCCTACAACAAAATCCGAAGAGAAAGGTGAGCCCCGCTCTTTGATCCCCTAGTGCGAAGACTCATACTCTCCACGACTCAGTAGCAGGCCCCGGAAATCTAAGTCCAGCCACTCAGCAAACCATGAGCTATGCGCCACCACTGCTACGGCTGGCAGGTAAGCGCCGGTCTTTGCCTTGCGTCGTTTTTGTAAGCTATTGGCTAATGGACCGCTCCCAGCTTCCCCTCACGACGCACATCTTCTTGCTACCTTCTCTCAGGATTCCAATATCATCCGAATCCTTGATGTGCGGCAACCGGGTCAGGCCCTTCTAGAGCTCCGTGGCCATTCGTCAGCCATCAACTGCATGGAGTGGTCCCCGTCACGTCGCGGCATGCTCGCTTCAGGTGCTGATGACTCCCTGGTGTTAGTATGGGATCTGCTCAATCAAGGCAACTCTGCAACACCTGCGCAGGCTCCAAGTATCAATGGTGTAATGGGCGGACAGAGTGCACAAGCAACCGCTGGAGCGGACAATGGCAGGGCTCCAGCAGCAAGCTGGACGTGTGATTACGAAGTTGGCAATATTAGCTGGGCTCCACAAAGCAGTTTAACAAGCCAGGGCGAATGGCTTGGGGTGAGTGGTGGGCGAGGAGTATGGGGCGTTAAGCTGTAGCGGTAGCTTGAAGTTCTTCTTGGTGAATTTGTTCTAGAACGTGGTTCCTGTTCATACTAGGCGGGATTGGGTTTAGTTACCATCATCTTCAAAACAAAAAAAACCCGGCGTTCTGGGTGGGACACTCGATTGTGTCTGCGCACCCCTTACCTGACGCCTGGTCTTTGATGAGACCATTTAAGTTTGGGTGACATCGCCCGGCAAGTTCCGGTGCGTCGTGAACTTTTGAAGGTCGCGTGCAACTTGGTGGTCATCCTGATCGTGGACAAGATTGACGTCCCGGCCGACGGTGCTGTCGATATGGATCAGTATGTAGCTAGGCGGGTCTTCACTAGAAACAGAAATACCGGCTGACTGCTTTACTCAGATCATCACTTCAGTCCTCCCATCTTCCGCTGCTTTCTCGACATGGACAAGATTCCTCAATCAGATCTCAACATCACTCTAATATGCCACCTCCGTCCATAGTACCAAATACCCAAACCACCAGCCCTACCGCGAGACTGTATTCGGCACGCCTGACTCCCCTCGTAGCCCTTGAACGAACGGAGAAGCAGCTCCAACGTGATCTCCAAACTTTGCTCGATGCTCAGGGTGAGGGCTTGGTTGCCGGTCTGGAGGGCCGTAGTAGAGGCGACGGCTCTTCAGAGGGTAGCAGCACGCCCACTGCGGCCTCTATGGGAGCTAGTAGAGTCGTGCCCGTTCGTCAACCCACAAGAAAGAGGATCGATCTCAGGGCAGCTAGGAGGGGGATCTTAGCAGCTATACATGAATATGCGATGGTGAAGGAGGATGAAAAGGAACTTCTTGGCTCAGAGCTGCGGTCGAAAGAAGAGGTTCTGGGGCAAGTGGAGAATTGGGAGAAAAAGCGGAAAGGATTGAATGAGAAGATTAACGCTATTGAGGGTGGCGATGAGGGGAAAAGGGTAGCAGAGCTCAACGATGAAGCGAAACGAGTGCAGGTGAGGTAGTGGAGCTTGCACTTTTTTTTTTTGTTAAAATTTTGCACTAATTGCTCGATCTACTGCTAGTCTGAGATCGAAGAGTTAGAAACCCGACTATTTGGACTTCAAAACAAGCACCGCAACCTCCTATCCGAAGCCTCGTCCATCGAGAATTCGGTCCAGTCCAAACTCTCATCCTACAAGACATCGCTCTCAATCCTTGACTCCCAGGTATCGCGGTTCCTCGCTCGACCACCTTTTGCCTATCAACAGTCATCGTCGTCATCACCGGCTGCAGCAACAAGTCCGAAATCTCCGCTGCCGAACGAGATGAATTTCCTCTCTTTGCAACCCCGACGCCGAACACTTGAAATGGCACGCGACTATCTCCAGAGTGTGCGGAAAGACCTGATACGTCAGCGTGCGGCGGCGGAATTGGAGAGGGATGCGCTAGAAGATGGGGCGGTGGTTTGGGAGGATGTTGTTAGTGAGGTTATAGCTTTTGAGAAGAAGTTACGGACGGAGATGAGAGGTTTAAGGAATCCATCGACAACACCAGCTTCACCAGGTCCCGGTTTAAGAAGCCCCCCTACCCCCACCCAAAGAACCAGTATCAGTTCCACAACAACATTGAGCCCTAACCCCCCATCCGACCTGTCCAGCCTCCTCCAAAGCATGGCCTCCACGATCCTCCAACTCGAGTCCAAATTCAAACTCGCTGAAGCCCGCGACTGGAAACTGCTCGTATGCTGTATTGGCGCGGAGCTGGAGGCATTCCGAGAGGGGAAGGCTATCCTAGAAGACGCACTGCTGCAGGCCACAACGCTAGCCCCGCCAGACCCTGCGAGGAGTCCAGAGCGCCGCGAGGTAATTGCTGGCGATGATGGCTTTATTAGCCAAGATAGCGGAGACCCTCTAGGGCTGATGACGGGAGACCGTGGGCGCGGACACGGACACGGACACGGACACGGCTTGACGGAGTTGCTAGAGGAGGTGGACGGACCTCCGCATCGGGTGCGCGCAGAGAGATCAGAGAGCGAAGACGAGGGACCAGATCCAACGTTGTTGTTTTCGAGGGAGGATACAGATTGAGATTTGATATTAGCGGTTTTTTTTTTCTTTCACATTTTTATATTTTTCTATCTAATCTTTATCCGTTAGACAGACAAACAGACAGACATTCTTATTTATCTATTTTTTATTTTTCTTTCTATATTCTCCAACTAACCAATCACCACTCACCAATTACCAACACAATACACTATACCCCCCCTCCCTCCCTTCCCCGGCTACCAATATATTATATATATATATATATAGAAATCATTCAAGGGAAGATATAAAAAAAAAACATTAAAAATTAAGAATCAAAAATTAAAACTCAAAAAAAAAAAGCACAATAGTTTTATTTATTTATTTATTTGTTATTTTTTGATTTTGTATTCCAATATCTTCAATTTCAATTCCCCTCCGACTCTTTCAACCCCCCTCTCCACTCTCTACCCCTTCCCCTACTACTATACTACTACATTCCCTACATTCCCTAGATCCCCACAAAAAAAGAGCATAGCATAACATGATAACGCGAAATAATGCCTGTAACTTCCCCCGGGCCCCCCGGCCCCTCTCTCCTCTGTGCCATTTCTGTACCATTTCTGTGCTGTTTCTGTACCGTTTTCTGTGTGTTTTCATCCAAATAAGGAAAAAGAAAAAAGGAAGGAAAAAAAAACCCAAAAAAAAAAGAATGCTTGGATTGAGTTTCTTTTTTCCTTGGTCAGGGCGTTCGTGGGAAGTAGGAGAGAGTAATAAGGAGGAATTAAAGGAAAAAAAGAAAAAGAAAAAGAGAGGATATAAAACTACATACACGTCGTTCTAGTCCCCCCTCCGTCCAGGAAGAAAAGAACTACAGCTTCATCCCAAGTGCCTTGTGCACCCTCAAACTCTGCCTAATGCTCAAATCTAGCATAATCTCCTCGCTGCCCCCAGGAATGGCATAGGCTCGTACATCTCTATACAGCCTCTCAACCTTCCCGCCCTGCCCACCCCTCGAATAACTCAGGCCGCCAAAAATCTGGCTCGCTTCCCTGGCGCAAAACTCAAACGTAACCGTGCTCTGTGCCTTTAGGCCGGCAATAGCGCCGCCGAGTTTGAGCATTGATTCGGTTTCGCCCATTTTGGAGCACTGGTAGATGATGTTTTCGAGCCAGTTGTACGAGGCTTCGATTTGGCGGGCCATGTGGGCGAGTTTGAGTCGGATGACGGGGTGGTCGATTAGCTTTTTGCCAAAGGTTTTTCGCTTATGGGCGTATTTCATGGATTCTTCGTAGCAGACGCGCGAGAAGCGGATGCATTGGATTATGATGCCGATGCGTTCGTGGTTGAAGTTGGTCATGACGACTAGAGGATGGGTTAGGCGATTTTGTTAAAAAGGTGAGGGGGGAGGCGGGTGAACCTACCCTTGAAGCCCTGGTTCTCCTTCCCAATCAGGTTCTCCACTGGTACCTTGGTATCCTCGAACGTAATGTACGTCGTCCCGCTGCTCCACACGCCCTGGCAGTCCATTTTCCTTGTTGTCACGCCACCGTTATCTCTCTCGATGAGTAAAACGCTGACACCATTCATACCCGGACCACCGGTCCGTACAGCAGTAGTGAAGTAATCGCACCAAATGCCGTTGGTGATCCATTTCTTCTCGCCGTTGACAATATAGTGCTTACCATCTGGTGTGAGCTTTGCTTCACACGTCAAGTTTGCGACGTCACTACCGGCATCTGGCTCGGTAATTGCAAGGCAGACCCTCTTATCTCCGCTGAGAATGCCAGGTAATATACGATTGACGAGAGATTTCTTGCCGAACTTGATGATAGGAGGGCACCCGATTCCGAAGCCGCCTAGAAGATTCCATACGAGCCCACCGCTTCCGCATCTCGACAGCTCGTCGGTCAGGAGCATTTCATGGAAAAGATCCCATTTCTCTGGAGGCACGCTCTTGGTGGTATATGGGGAGAGGTGTTTTGGGTAGTGTACACCTAGCAAGCCCGCTAGGTATCCACGTTCACCCATCTGTTTGTAGATTTTGTCTGGGACTTTTCGGGCTTCATCCCATTCGCCTACATAGGGTTCAATTTCGCTGTCAACGTACTCACGGATCTCGGCACGGAGCGCCGCATGGGTCTCATTGAAGTAGGGCGAATGGTACTGTTTGGATTTTGTCAGTTGGGACGCTCGCAAGGGCAATGCATTTTGACGAGGCATAGAAGTGAAAAGACTTACACTTTGGTACCATGCCGGATCTCCAAAGGGAACAAGATCCCCGTATGGGTCCAGTAGTGTAGGCTGCTCTGCAGTATTGGATCCCGGTGTGGGCGCAGCAGGGCTTGCCTTGGCTGGGACGGCTGCGGGCTCTGGCGGGCTGGGTGGAGGTGTGGCTAGCGCTGGCTTTGGCTTGGTGTCTAACGAGCCAACCTGCAGTTTGGCCTTGTATTTCTTGAGG
The DNA here is from genome assembly GCA_021527465.2 of Geoglossum glabrum. NCBI lineage: Eukaryota > Fungi > Ascomycota > Geoglossomycetes > Geoglossales > Geoglossaceae > Geoglossum > Geoglossum glabrum. The sequence continues at coordinate 35,505 of JAJDFE020000308.1, read as the reverse complement.
ACCCCCTCGCTGTGGTACTTCCAAAACTGGGTTGAAGCGTCCTTCCCGGCGACACGCGAAAGGACTAGAACGAGGTTAGTCAGATGGGGCGTCCTTCGCGACCATCCGCAAAAAAAAAGAGAGACTAGATCGTACTCTTCTTGCCACCTGCAGAGTCTGTTAGCCCCAAGGACGCCAATTGCAGTGCCTACGCCTAAGGGGTCGACGAACCTGGATGCTCATCCTGAAACTGGGTTAGATCGTAGACGTCGTGATCGACAATGATCCAGAGATTGTCTGCCTTGTTGTGCGAGGCAACGTCGCTCTTCGAGAACACTTTGGACATGCTGCGCGGAGGGGGAGAGTCAGACAGTGAGAGCAGCTACCGAGGAGGAATGGAGAGCTGGCAGGCAGGGCGAGGCCGAGATATATAAAAGAATGCCGCGGGCTGGCATGTGAATAGCCGGCGAACAGGTGCGGGTTCTTCACGCTCTCTGCGCTTGGACGAAGGGAAAGGGAAAGCCGCAGCCAGCGTGTCGGCAGCGTCAAAACGAAGCCATCGCCGACGGCCACAGTGCGACCTCGTGTCTTTTGCTACGTCGTTATTGCAACCGCAGCCGGTTTCTTGTTTTGCCGCCAACCGAAACGACGAGGAAAGAAGATGAGCCTCGGCTGTTTCCTCTTCTGGCAGTGCCCGGGGCTGTCTACAGAGTACATCGCAGTACATGGTAGTACATGGGAGAACATCTACCACTGCGTTGTTAGTGGTATGAACGATGAGATTTGATCGCCCAGGGATCGCGCACGTGATGGCTTGCGGTTGCCATGCTCCTAGCTAAGGATAGGGCTGAGCCCCGTTAGCGTGTGGGTGTGGCGGTCCGGGGGCGGGGGCGTTTACTGTTCTGTGTGTTCTGTGTTCTGTGCCTGGAGTGCCTCCCGTCCTGTATCTATATCCACTCAGCACCCCTACCATCTCCAACACCGTGCTCCCTACCCCCCCTACCTGTTCCAACGCTTCTCCTCCTCCTCTCACATCCCACATCGCATCCCCTCTTTGAGCACCAACAGCATAGATACCTGCAGCCGCATCAGCGCCTCCAACATTCCCCGTTCAGCCCAGGCCGTTCCACTTGCCGTCCCACCCCTTGGCAAACGTCATCCCCGGGATTTGGAGTCTCAATTACGTGAAAAAAGAATTTAGTGGCTTATAACACCCTCTTCCAAATTAATACTTTTAAACGGCAGACTCCGCCCGAACTGGTAAGTCGATAAACGAGTCACTCTGTTCTCTGTGGCCAGTTTGGCCACTCATGCTAAACATCTGGCATCTACACGATAATCGTCTCACTACTTGCGATTTGTAACAGTACTTTCGTGCCCGCATCTCTAATTGCTTTTTTCTTAGGGAGGTTTATTATTATTTTTTGTTTTACGACATTCTCCTGCGCATTTTGCTCCGTACCGTGTCGGACTTTGAAGGGGATGATGTTTGGGCACCCTTCCTGACATGGTAGCCACAAACATAGGTTCAGGGGCGACGACTAGGTGCGCATTCGCTGTCCGGGTGAGGGTCGTTGGGGGAATAAAATCACAAAAGCCTTCTCCGCGAGGATATTTTTCACACAATCATCATTGGATTGATTGCATGCCTGAGCCCATCCGCCTCAGATATATAATTGGCAAAGGAGAAACGAGAAACAAACTTGGGAAGCAGGGGGTTCTTTGCCAGGATTATCGTTGTCATGTGCCAAGAGAGTAATTGCCGTGAGGACTTGAGAGTATCAGAGCATTTGATTCGTATTATCTCAAACTAACACACCAAAGACGTCTCAAGAGAAATGTTCCCAACACTCCGCCGACTGTCATCGATCCACCTCCCTTCACCCGGTCCAATGTCGAAATTCGTCGACCGTTATCGTATCGTAGATGAACTGTCATTGAAACCCTCCAATCCCCCCGACGGCACGCAGACTTCAAGTTCGGTCCTCCATCTAGTGGCCGGCCCTCCTCTTCTTCCACCAGAAGAAGACTAGAAGCGCGATGATGACGATGATGATGATGATAACGATCGCAGCGACCGCACCCTTGGAGACCTTGCCGCCGCGGGACTTCCTGGACTTGCGCTTCTGTAGGGCACGCGTGAAGTCGAGACTATCCCCATCAGCGGCCGCTAGTGGAGAGCGCTGGGTGAGACCATTGTCGAGCTGGGGAAGGGCAAGTGGAGAGGCGGAGATCTTGCTGGGAGCGAGGATGCAGAGGGCGGCGAGGAGGAGGAAAAAACCGCCAATCGACGAGAGGATGGCGGAACGCATGGCGATGGCAGCAGAAGCACAGTCTTTCTTGTCGCGTGCGTGCGGGGGATTAGAACTAGATGCGAGGGAAGACAATCGTCTGGATTCGAGAACCGGCTTTGAGTATAGTGGTGATGGTGATGGTGATGGTGATGGTGATGGCTGACTCTTGAGTGCGCAACGACAACAACAACAACGACAGAGCAAGGCCAAGGAGCAGGGCTGGGGCTGGATTTATATAGTGAGCTGGCAACACAACGCGCGCGCCAAGAAAAAGCAGCCAGTCAAAGCAGGGCAAAAGCAAACAGGAAACGGCACCACCAGCAACAAGAAACGGGCAGGCATCTGTGTCGCTGCGCTGCGCCGGGGGAGGGGGGGGCCGGGCAAGGAGAGCGTGATGAGGCACGACGAGTGGCCAATGGCGGCGGGGGACAGGCATCGCAAGTAGGGCGAAAGGAGTTTGGGGAGGCCAGAAGCCCACTGGGTAAGGAAGCAGGTGTGTGTGGGTGTGTGTGTGCTAGTGTCGTATTCCCCTATTCCTCGTATTATATTTTCTCGATTCCTCCTCCCCTCCCCTCCCCCTCTCGCCCCTCATTTCGTTCCCACCAGCACGGCACAAGCCCCACGCGCAATGCGCCGGAGATGAGGAGCAACGCCTGGAGGCGCCAATGACAACACCCTCTTGCACCTGTAAAAGGACGGGAAAAAAAAAGCTTTCGGGCGTTGCTTGGCGCTGTGGTTCTTTTTTTTTTTTTTGGGGTTCATTTCGTTCGTTAGCGGATTTGCTGGGGGTCGGGCATTGCTTGATTCCCCCCCCTTCTCTGACTACATGCGATGGTACTTCCCTTTCCCTCCATTGTGGCTGTGTGTTCTAGTTGTAGAAGTCGACGGTACAAGCCAACTGCCTGCACAATAGCTCCAAAGTGCTCTGTGTTTTTGTACCTGTACTTGTCCAAACAACAATGGCACAGACTCCCATTCTACATAGCGGTGCTCCGATGGTGTTTTGCCCAAGTGTGCAAAGTGTGCAAGTGCGCCTTGCTCCGCCTCGTTGTCTCGTTTATACTTGGTTCTCTTGTCGTCTGCCTGGCTGCTGCTGCCCAGACCCTTCCCCCGACATGCAGTCCGCGAAACGTCTCGCGTTTGCGCCCAGATGCTGGGCAACGTCGCATTGAACAGATTACAGATTACATACATACATACTTGCACACATACTTGCATACATACAACAATGGTAGACTCATACATAGTAGTCCTTACCCCCAGCGATGATGATCGGTATAGAGTAGCTTTACGCTGTACAGAACATTCGTAGTGCCTTCCTCATCTCGGGCCGGCGACGCTCCGTATTACTCTCTCCTGCCCCCCCTCCCCCCTCCTCCCCAAACCCGAAACGTTACCAGCCGTTGCGTATGCAAAAGAAAGGGGAAAGGCCCTTACTAGTACTGTACACTCATACGTCCCATGTATTTTGTCCATGTGCTTTGCAGAATGGACCAGGCTGCCAGTGCTGATTCGGTACGCTGCCCCCTCCCCCTCCCCCGTACTCTGTAAATCACTAGACGAACCCAAAGTCGAAGAAGCTTCTCAGCGAGAACGAGTCGCTTGCAGGGCAGCGGCCGGGGATCCTTTGGTTGTTGCGTGTTGTTGCGTGTTGTTGCGTCATATCCATCCAGTCACACGGTAACCTGTATATATATATATATATATATATATACCATAACCATAGTAAGTGTACTGTATTGTATGTACTTGTACTTGTATGATATTGACCTCTACACGTAGTCTACATGTAGCCACTTGTCGAACATCCCCGCTTCCCCACTTCCAGACTTCTTCCACGGAAGCGCCCCGTCGGATGCATCCAGCAGACATCGGCGCATTGCAGAAAAGTGTCTGGCGGATACGTAGTACTACACAGTACTACGCAGTACTACGCAGTACTACGAAGTGCACAAGTGCAAATATTGTACAGAGTACCCATGGAGACTGGGAGACTGGGAGACAACTAAACGAAGTGGCTTCGGGGCTTGGGGTTCTAGGGGATGTGGGGTTGCGGGGTACGGAGCAAGGCGTCGTCGATTGGTTTCACGAGTGAACGGCGGAGGTGCGGGCGAAAAGAAGGCCAGCGAACATGAGAAACGGGCGGGACGATGAAGAAACAAGTACTGTGGCTGCGCTTTCAAGTGTCAAGCCGTGCGAAACAATTAACCATAGGGGCATACGTGTTGTAAAGCTGGGCGGACCTGAGGCACTGAGGCTCCCCCGTCATACCTGCAACACTTGGCCCCCCAGAGTTAGAAAACTGTAGGAAGAGAGCCCCATATAAACGCCAAATTGCTCCGATCGCCATAGTAGATACAATACAGCCAACCAGGCGCGCTGCTACCCGCTGAACGGGAGACCCAGACGTCCCCGTTTCAAGGGGTTCACACCCGTGGTGCCAGGAGCGGTGGGGGCAGTGGTTCCAGGCAGCGCGCCCGTGCTAACGAAGCGGAGTATTTCCTCTAGTCGGAGTGGCGGGATGTCGTTGGGGACAGTTTTCTTTTCTCCCGGCTCCTTACTTTCCTCGGCGGTAGCAACATCTCCCATCTCAACATCGCCTTCCACCCCCTCTTCGTCTTCGCCGAGTTCCAACCTCCTCCTCAACCCCGTAACCACATTAGCAACCCCACCTTCTCTCTCTTCCAAAGTAAACTCCTCGTCATCACCCCAGCTTCTTCTCTTCGCCTCCTCGTTTGCCGCCCTTCCTGCCCATTCCCACAATTCTACCAGTTCGTCTGCCGTCAGTTTCGTTTTTCGTCCGCTATCGTCATTGCACGTAATCGCCTCACACGCTAACCCAACAGCGCGCCCACGTTCAACCCAGTCTTCGACACGAGGCTCGAGCTTCTTCCGTAAGAGGTGCTGGAGGAGACCCTCCTGAGACTGTCCAGGGAACGACGGCAATGGATATACGAGAGTCGAATTGAAGAGCGCGCGGTGGGTTTGGAGATGCGCCGAGAGCGTGAGTAGATTGGTGGAGATTATTGTCGCGGTGTTTTGGAGCGTTGGCCTTTGCGCCCCCAGATGACCAACTTCGTCAGCCTACCAGGACAGAAAGTGGTACTCGTCCGGGGCCGCTTACCATGATGGCAGAGGATCGGATTGGTTAATGGCGGCTTGCAAAGAACTGAGGTGTTTTGTGAGTTGGAAGAGCTTTTGGCGAGTCTGCTCTAAGGCCTTGATATCCGATTGGGTTAGAGATGCGTTATTCATAATATAATATGGCCCTTGTGCTATCTCGATAGTATTTCTTTGGCGGGCATACGGGTGAAGGTGAGTAAGACGCGGCTTATATTTAAGGTGTGGTCTGTGCATTCTAGAAGGAAATCAAACACGTGATATTGAACGAGAGGGGAGAAAGCTTGCTGTTGTGTATAAACAATGCAAAAGTCAGATTATTTCAAATAATAAGGTATACCTATTAGCTATTGCATGAAAAGTGCTTGTCCTACCGCATGCCGTGCCACACAGAACATAAACAAAGTGAAGAGCCGCGGTTCCAAACCCGCTGTAGCCCAGATTTTTCTGCCATGGCTTATGGCCACCAAAAGTCATAGCTTGGGAACTAATGCTATCTATGGCTGCTGAGCAGCTCTTACAAGTACCCTCACGTTATCCAAAAAGCCTTTAACCAAATCCTCGTAGGCAGAACTCCCCGTGTCCCTCGCCAGTTGTCCCTGCTTGCGTATCTCCGCTGCCGAGACTTCGACTTCTAGTTCGTGTTCTTTGTCCGCTTTGGAAGTAGACTGGCAAGCCGTTGTAATTAGCAATTTATTACAAGAGTATAGAGGGGGTGGAGGTACACCATATGTGGGAGAGCAACTTACGTCTGAGGGTGTCACCTGGGTGAGGTCGATTTGATATGCCAAATGCCGATAGCTCATTCGATCTTTGTTTCTATCGGCTCTGCTTCCGCCGTCGCCACCTTCTACAAGACCCTCAATCTCGCCTTCGTACCCCATTTCGAGATTCACACTGATTCGCCAATCGAACTGTGTACGTGGACTATAAATGTCTAGATCCGCCACCCGTGCTTTTATAATCCTCGCTAGCGTTCTGCCGCTCTTTTGGTCAGTGGTGACGCGGACTTTAGCCCTGTGGCGGGGGTTGAGTTGCGCACGAATGGATGGTGGTAGGGTGTTTTGGCGATGGGGCGGCAGCTCGTAGAAGGAATCGCGTTCGCGAGTATGGACATACGTCATAGCAATGCGTGGTTTTGGCACGGCTTGCGAATAGTCCAGTTTCGTTGATTGCGAGTCCATAACTGCCTTGTTTAGAAACTGGTTTAGAGTCTTGTGTTGAGACTATTTCCCGGCAATGATATTAGTAATAAGGCTTGTTAAGGGTATTGGGGTTTTGGCTGGTAGTGGATGATATGAAATGACCCCGACTTACTTCGGTCATCGAGCTTTTGAAATTGATCCTCATACTGGGGTCGTCCTTGTTTATTATACATTCGTTCATTACAGGCAGTCGTAGTCGTTCGTTGGTATTCCTATCGATCAGCTGTCCAATCTTTGCCTCAATTTCTAATTGAGCACCCTGCCCGGGCACACCTCCTGCAGGTCCTGCACCAACATCCTCTCGCTGCACCACTTGCAAGAACAGAAAGTGCCCGATGGTTCGTGTGATTTCCTCGAACGGAATTACATTTGTTATAGTTGGCTCCCAGAGTCCCTGAGGCCCGTATTCAAGAGGTTGGGGTGCGTGTGCATTATTGCTGGTGATGTGATGCGGATGACCGTTTGGCGGGTCTCTCTTTATGACACTAGAGTCCAAGGACTGTGATGCGGGCTGTGATGCGGGCTGTGATGAAACTGGGCGCTTGTGGTCTCTAGGCTCTTGCTTCACCATAACACCGCTTGCTGGAACCGACGCCGGGGCGGGTTGGCGCCGATTAGCCATCACAGGGCTGTTGCTTGTGCTCCGGCTCGCTTTCCTAGCGAAAATCGGAGGTTCTTCATACCGAGGCCGCTTTCTGTGCTGTTTGGGTGAGGATGCTGATCCAGGTGCCACGGACATGGTGTGTGGGTCCCGGCTCGACGGATTGCCAGACGAAAGGTTAGGAAGGGGTGGCGGTGGTAACGACGAACTTTGAGACTGTAAAGCGAGACCTTTTGGTGAAGTTTGAGGATTCGGCGTTTGCCGAGATGAGGCTGTTTGTGCGGTTATCGATTGCTGAGTATGTTGGCCTTGTGAGATTGTTAAGGGTGACCCCGAAGAAGTATGTGGGCCCCGTAAATCGGACTGGTTTGACTCTTTAGAGATACTTTGGGTTGTAGGGCTGGGTAAAATGGCGTCCGGGCGCGTTTGCTCTTGTGCTTGCCCCGAACCCGAGTCTCTCCATCCGCTCATTCCACTACCTACAAGCACTGGGTGATTATCGGCTAAGTGGAGTCCATTTCGACCGTTCATTGAGATTTCACCAATTAATAACGGTGACCCGTGATCCCGTCTATCGAGTGTCATCGAATCTGGACTTGTTGAGTGTGTTGTCTGCTCAATTACTCGGCCATTTCTCTCAAACATCGCGTCTTCCACTTTCCGTTTCGCTGGAGTTATCTGTCTGTTGAGTCGGATGTGGTCGAGATATTTGCTTTCTGTATCGTCTGGTCTCGGCTGGCTTGGCAACATCGTCTTTGGACTAACACTCACACTCCTCTCCCTCTCTCTAGCAGCGACGTATTCCCTCCCTCCCCTGTCATGGTCGCTCACCGGTGATTGGGCTAAGCCGTGGCCGGTTGGCGTGTGCCCAGTTGGTGTTACTGCGGTCCTTGACATGCCTTGTGACATTTGAGCTGTTGGGGATACAGGCTGATTATGAGGGGGAGCTCCATAGGACCCTCCTGATTGATTGCGGTGGTGACCATAGGGGCTGTGCTGCTCCCGTTGGCCACCACTTGGGGTTCGTGTATGTGGTGGTGGCGGGCCAAGAGGGGTGCTGGGTTGGGAGTGCTGATGCTGTTGCTGGGCTTGAGGCTGAGGGAAGGTATGTGATCCACGCAGGACCGGACTCTCGCGGTGGGCGTAGGGGGCTGGGGTTTGAGTGGACGTTGGTGTCGGCGCGGAATATGAAGAGTGCGAACGCTGTTGCTGTTGTTGTTGCTGTTGTTGTTGTTGCTGCTGCTGCTGCTGCTGCTGCTGTTGTTGTTGTTGTTGTTGTTGTTGAGGTTGAGAGTGCGCACTTCCAGGAGTGGCGCCAGAAGGCGTGTATGGAGATGGCGATGGATGGTGGTAATAGTGGTGCGATTGGCCAGAAATTGGTGCAGATGAATAGCTATCGCGCTGTGTATATGATGGAGGGTACTGCCCTTGTCCGACAGGACTTTGGGGTGGCGCGTGTTGTGGAGGTTGTGGGAAAGGATATTGCTGCCCTCCGCTCAGAGAAGACGTGGGAGTATGTTGGTATGGCGATTGTGCAGAATGGTAAGATGAACCTGAGGGAGAACGGAAATCTGCTTGGGATGGAGGTTGGAGAGGAGGAGGTTGTGCGGGTTTCCCCTGGAAGCCTTGATATGATGACGCGGACGACGGAGATACATATGGCCCTTGATTGCCCCGGACGTAGTCGGCCGGCGGTGGCGCTTGCGGCTGTTGCTGTGGAGGGGGAAACTGTGATGGTGGTTGATGCGCTGGTGGAGGGGCCGCTGATGAGTCGGCATTGATGATGGACCGTAGATCCATGGAGATGACTTGGAGCTCTGGGGCGCAAGATATCGCAGCTTGGTGCAGTAGGATGACAGGAGAGGTTCTTGTTCGATCAAATACTCCGTAAACTGGGATTGATGAGGCCCCGTGGAATCTCCCCACAGCGATAATGCGATCCCTGGGCTAATATTCGAGATGTGTTCAAAAAGCCGATCCGACCAGCCGTACGCCAAACAAACGACAATCGCTTGCGCGTTCCAGGCTGTTTTGGGATTTTCCCCGAAGGCGACGAAGGCGGGAACGGGAACGACAAATATCTATTTAATTGGACATTGGATTCGTCTCTGGTGATTCGCAGTCGAGTGCGCATGCTCCTTCTTTGTCTCTCTGGTCCGTCAGGTCGTCTTTGATGGGATTCTTCCCTCTGGCAAGGCGTCGGCGTCTCTCACCTTCTGTTTCAAGTAGACGGGAAACGAGCGATGGCATACACCACACATCACATCACAAAACCAAGAGCTGCTACGACTTGAACGCAAGTGATTTAGAACTAGCCACTAGGGAAACACACTGCCATGTTGGTATCACCCCGCCCTGGGAATTGCACCCGTTCCTTGTAAATCATAGTACAGAGCACAATACAGTGACAGCGCGAAAATTTTCAAGTCTGCGCCGGCCACACGTGTTTGGGTGTCTAGCGCTCTGCTTTGTCAGTGAGGCTCGGTCGCTTGTCGCTTGTTCCTGGGTTGACGTGCCTGATGTTAGCTCTGAACAACCCTTCACTCTACTATACACGTAAGCTTGCTCCGGCTTCACCTTATCCCCCATTATCACCGTCTGCGGGTGCGTTCGTTGCTTCTTGTCAGGGGGCCTCTCTCATCCTGTGTGGTTTCCGCCGACGCTGTCGGTTCGCTTGGGGATACTCTGACTCTTCGCGCCACGGTTGCCAGATAGACCGAAGGCAGGGCTTTCCATCAACTCTATTGGAGTTGATACCTCTCCGAAGAGCTCCATCGACTAGTACATCGTAGAGTCTAAACAAGGGGCTGCAAAATGGTCGGCTTGACGTCCGCAGCGGGCCTGGTGGGCTTTCTGTCCGAACCGGACCCCGATCTAAGGGTGTTCGCTCTGAAGAAACTCGACGAGGAGATCAATCTATTATGGGCTGAGGTCGCGGACTCTGTGGGCACAATGTAGGTATACGTTCTGATGGGTACTGTATTTTGGTTGACAACACCCAAATCCGTCAATGCCCCCGGCCGTTTGGCATAACTTCGATAATCAGTATATTGGCATCATAGCTAACGAACACTGTGATTGGTAGTGAAGCGCTCTATGAGGATGAATCGTTTCCAGAGAGAGAACTCGCTGCTCTACTTACAGCGAAGGTTTACTACCACCTTGGAGAATATAACGAGAGCATGGTTTTCGCTCTCGGCGCAGGGAAGCTTTTTGATTTGGACAATAAGGGCGAATTCGAGGAGACTATAATATGTAAGTTCTGCCCAAGAGGTGTGCGGACGCAATAGGCTTGAGATCACTACTGTACTATTAATTCTCCGAGTTACTAAATCGGCTTTTGACATCAGCGAAATGCGTCGACACATACATCGCGCTTACAGCCCCGGCAACTCTCGTGAGCACAGCGAATCAACCTACTCCTCAACTTATCACCTCCTTTCCTTCTGGCGGCGGCAGCGCTTCGGCCGGGCTTACATCTCCAATGACACCATTTTCACAGTCCACACTACCCTCTAAATCTCTCTTGTCACGGGCAGAGCCTTCCGCATTTGACCCCTCACTTCCGGGTGGGGCCGGTGCTGTTGTTGGTTCGCAGCCGGCTCCTTTAATTTTGCATAGAGATATTCGGGAAAATTTGCATGCAGTGGTTGAACAACTCTTTGAGCGGTGTTTCCAGGAAGGCCGGTACAGACAAGTAGTTGGCATCGCAATTGAGGCAAGGAACCTGAATGTTCTTAAACGGGTAATCCTGAGGGCTAGCGAGGATGAGAAGAGAGAAGGCAAGAAGAAGCAACTAGAAGGCCCAGGCAAGGGGGAAGAGCTCATGGAGTACGTCCTGGATATCTGCATGGGGGTGGTGCAGGAGAGGGGATTGAGAAATCAGGTAATAGGGATAACGACCGCACTATTCTTTCGTTGAGGAATCCTTTGCTATTGTTACCGATTCTAACGATATATTTCTAGCTTCTGAAGCTCATTCTTGATCTCCTCAACGATATACCTACTCCGGATTACTTTGCCATTGCGAAATGTGTTGTATACCTAAACCAACACTCGATGGCTTCGGATATTCTCCTTCAACTTGTTCAAAAAGGTGACGCGAAATCGCTGGCAGTTGCCTACCAGATCGCCTTTGATCTTTATGACAACGGCACGCAAGAATTCCTTTCGAAAATCCAGGGGAACCTCCCCGTCACGGATGATGGAGGAGCTACCGACAAGTTGGAAGGCGAGAAGGAAGAAACGGCTGGGGAAACAGATCAGTTGATCTCAGACTCGTCAATAGGGTCGAGTATCAGGCAGGAATCGATTCCAGAGGAACAGAAGAAAGCCTATGATTCAATACGCACCATCCTACAGGGGACGAAGAGCATAGACTTGAACTTGGAGTTTTTATTCAGAAATAATCACACCGACATGAGCATTCTCACTAAAGTCAAAGATAGCCTTGAAGCTAGGAATTCGATATTTCACACTGCAGTTACCTTTTCGAATGCTTTGATGAACGCTGGAACAACGAACGATGGGTTCTTTAGACAGAATCTGGAGTGGCTTGGGAAGGCTGTGAACTGGTCAAAATTCACCGCGACCGCTGCACTCGGAGTCATCCACAAGGGGAATCTCAGCCAGGGCATGAAGCTCTTAGAACCGTATCTTCCCCGTGATACTGTCTCACCGGGGTCTGTGTTCAGTCAGGGCGGTTCTCTCTACGCTCTAGGCCTTATCTATGCAAACCACGGAACGACTAGCCATGTCTTAAGCTATCTTAGGGAACAGTTTAAGAGTGCTTCTGAAGAGGTTATTCAGCATGGCGGTGCACTCGGTCTCGGGGTTGCGGGTATGGCAACCGGCTCTGAAGACATCTATGACGACCTCAAAGGTGTCCTCTACACCGATTCCGCACTTAACGGAGAAGCTGTTGGTCTTGCCATGGGTCTTGTGATGTTGGGAAGTGGTAATATTAAAGCTCTGGAAGACATGATTCAGTACGCACATGACACGCAGCACGAGAAGATCGTGCGTGGTCTGGCATTGGGAATGGCCCTTATCATGTATGGACGACAGGAAGCGGCAGACGAACTCATTAATGGCCTGCTGGACGACCCTGATCCAACTTTGAGATATGGCGGCATTATGACTATTGCGATGGCCTATTGTGGTACTGGAAGCAACAAGGCCGTCAGAAAACTGCTACATGTGGCCGTTAGTGATGTTAGTGACGATGTGAGAAGGGTTGCAGTGATGAGTCTAGGCTTCATCTTGTTCAGAAAACCCAGCAGCGTCCCTAGGATGGTTGAGCTACTGTCCGAGTCGTACAATCCACATGTGCGATATGGCGCGGCGCTGGCACTTGGTATCTCATGCGCGGGTACGGGCCTTGACGAAGCTATCGATCTTTTGGAGCCTATGATCAAAGATCCAACCGACTTTGTCCGACAGGGTGCTCTAATCTCGCTAGCCATGATAATGGTACAGCAGAATGAGCCAATGAATCCGAAAGTTGGCATCATCCGGAAAACCTTCCAGCGCATCATCAGCGACAAACATGAAGATGCAATGGCGAAGTTCGGCTGCGCCCTTGCGCTCGGGATTATTGATGCCGGAGGTCGTAATTGCACTATTGGTTTACAGACCCAGACCGGGAATCTGAATATGGCTGGTATTGTTGGCATGGCTGTCTTCACTCAGTATTGGTATTGGTTCCCTCTCACACACTTTTTATCATTGAGTTTCACACCGACCGCGGTTATCGGTCTGGATCATGAGCTCGAGATACCAAACTTCAAGTTCTACAGCTCCACACGCCCCAGCCTCTTTGACTATCCGCCAGAGCAGGAGACGAAAACAGATGAAGCCCCGGAGAAAGTAGCGACGGCTGTTCTATCTACAACCGCCCAAGCGAAGCGAAGAGCTCAAAAAAAGGAGAGGGCGCAAAAGCATGACAGTATGGACATTGAGCCGACATCAGCGACACCAAGAACAGTGGATCCGAGGGCTGACGACAAAGACAAAATGGAAATTGACGACGAGAGTCCGAAGGCTAGGAGCGGGGGGACGGAAGGGGGGAAGGGAGAGGAGAAGGATGGAGAAAAGGAGGGGACGCCGTCTGCAGATGGGGCGAAAAAAAAAAATGGCAAGGAGCCAGAAAAGGAGAAGCCCGGCTACTGGATCGAAAATATGTCAAGAGTATTACCCGCGCAATTGAAGTTTATTAGCTTCCCTGCTGATGGGAGATATGAGCCTATCAAGAAGGTTGGTCAACGCCTGCCTTCCTTTTGGAGACGGAAAATCCCACTAATACATCCTGAGAATAGCCAACTGGCGGTGTAGTTCTTCTCACTGATACAAGGCCATCCGACCCGAAAACCTTACTCGAGCTCAAGTCTAGAAAGAGAGCGCCTGCTACAACGACCTCCGAAAGCAAAACACGCCAAGCGGAACAGGGGGCGTCTCGTAGAGATGGTACTTCTGCCGGAACGGGGGGTGCAGAAGCTGCGGCTGGTGTTTTAACAGCCGTAGATGAGGATGAAGAAGGTGGTGAGGAAGCGGAGGTGCCGAGGGAGTTTAACTATGAGACGGACGGGGACGCATTTGAAGACTGATGGGTTTCCGTCCGGAAGCGCTTCGCTGTACGATATGATAGGGCACTTAGTTGTTTTTCCGCCTTAAACATCATCCTTTTGCTCCCCCAATGGCATCCTCTACTAGCCGCCACACAATCTATATCTAAAATTCCCCATAGCCAATTTTGTATGTATGTACATGTACAATACCTCAACCTGAGCCCTACCTCAACTTGTAGCGACCCCTTATTGTATCAATTATGGAAAAACCCTCAATTTTAATATACCGCACGGCATAGCCCCTACCCCGGATCGATGACCACTAATAATACCCTTAACCGATATATATACATGTGTTATGCTGCAATAGAAGGTGTTCAGAATTAGTTTTGACTGCAAAATACATGGGGCAAAAGGCTCCTAAGCCTCGCATGAGACTCACTGTGGGATAGGCCCAGTCCCTGGAATAGAGCGGAAATAAATCATTGGTGTTCATAAGGGCGGGTGAGCGAGAAAGGGGGGGGGGGTGGGGGGAGAAGATTTTTTTTTTCCCTTTGGAATTGCGGATGGTGAGGTGAATTACTGCTAGCTATGGGATTTGAATCTAGTATCTGTCATTTTTTTTTGGTCTGCTTTGGTTACTGAATTTAATTTTGTGTCTGCGTCTCTAGAACCTCTAGAAATCCCCCTACTAAATGCACGCTGCCGGTGACTAGGCATGCAACTTGTTCCTGTTCTTCTGTTGCGATTGTCCGTACTAGGGTAACGGCGTCTTCGATGGTTCTGACGACGCTTATTTGAGCGCTGGAGTCTAAGCCCTTCCATGTGTTGGCTAGTCGGCGTTGTACGCTTAGGGTTTCTACTTCGGGCGATTCGGTTACGTAGTTGATGCTGAAGAGGTCGGGCGGGTAGCCATGGGAGTTGAATGTTACGTTTGTGCAGAATATGGCGTGCGTGAAGGGGGATGGGTCGGAGAGGGCGGAGGCCAGGGTTTTGTAGAGGGTGGTGGCGAGAGTGGAGGCGTCGCGGGTTTGCTGGTTGAAGAGGAGGATACGTTTGTGTCGGTGGGCGCTGGGCAGTTTGGAGGCGAACCAGGTGCCGGCAACTTCGATGCTCTCAAGTGTGTGGCCGCCGTCGATGTACCAGTCAATGGCTTCTTCGCGGCGGATTTCGCAGCGGCCGCTCCAGCGCACGAGCTGCAGACCACGCCTGAACTCCGGCGGAAGGTGGGTGGTAGTTGGGATATTGCTGCTGAGCCTTCGCAGGTGCGCAGCAGCAATAGCGATGGCGAGGCTAGCATTGTCTTTCTGATAGTCTGCGTCCAGTCCAAGGCGTATGGATTTGAGTCCCGGATGACGGCTGACAATAGTGAGATCCACATTGCGCTCCTTGGCACGCTGTTTGAGGACCGACATGGCGCGATCTAGCTGCGGGACTGTAAATGCCGGGGAACTAGGTTTCATGATACCGGCCTTATGCCATGCGATGTCCTCGATGGTATCTCCCAGGGTTAGCTGGTGGTCGACGGCCAAGCTCGTAATCCCTACGACGGTGGGTCTCTCGATGACATTCGTACTGTCATGTTCTCCTCCGATCCCGACTTCAATGATAGCGGTATCAACACCCTCCCGGAGATATGCATGGAAGGCAGTTAGCGTTAGGAAGCGGAAATAACTCGGTTTCCCGCCACCGTGGCCCTCCCGCGCCGCAGATGCCTCGAGGCGGTCCCAGACTTCGAAGAAGTACTGCGTGAAGAGGGGTTCGGAGAGTGATGTGTTGTTGATTTGGATCCGCTCACGAACGGAGCGAAGGTGGGGAGAAGTATAGAGACCGATTTTGGAAATGGGAGGCCTTTGGGAAAAGGGACTGCGGGCGAGATCGGAGGTGGCCGAAGAGAGGTATTGAGAAAGTATAGAAGAGATGAAAGCGCAAGTAGAACCCTTGCCTTTGGTGCCAGCAACATGTATAGGATTCAAGCGATTGAGGTCTGAGGGCTGGGCATCCACAGCTATTAGCGGCAGGATGGCGAAGGGGAACAAAGTCCAACCGGCCGTTTATCTGGCGCACACCTGGTATCCCACTCTCCGAAGCCACTCAATCATCTCCGGTATAGCCTGCTCGTTGGCCGCCCGTCGCGACTCCCGGATCAAGGCATTAGTTGCGAAGTTCGTCTGCAGCGTATTCAATGCTGCAATGGCGTCCTACTCACCAGAGCTCGTTGCCTTGGTTAGCCGGAATTCGACTGGGAAGCTCTGAGGGGTTGGCCCAGACATTATAGTTACGCTCAACCCGGACACCGTGAGAGAGGTGACGCAGGTGCTTGAGATGGTGCACTATCGATGAGCGCCAGAATGTGTGCATTTCAACATACTAAGTAGCGGTTGTCAAGGCGGAGTAGCTGGGGGAGTGGGTTTGTGTTATTTTGAAAACCGAGACTTAATATTTTTGATGACGATGTGCTGATTAACCCGCTTGGAGCGGCAATTGCTGCTAATTGCCTAAACTAATTGGATCGGGCAGTGCCCCGCGCTTAATTAGCTCGCGCGCTCCGAGCTCGCTTTGTACGGCTACCTCCCATAAGTCTCCGGACACTTTGTCTCATTAGCGAGCGCAAGGTATCCGGAGACTTCTAGGAGGTAGTTGTACGTCAAGACAGTGCGTTTTCTAGCGACTGCTCTTACATATCAATAGTTGCAACTGGTACCGGTTAGCTCTGGCAGATAGCTAAGCGTTAAGTCGTGCGTGGGGATCATGGGCTTGCCATGAGTTCACGGAATATCTAAGCTGGAGAAGGAGACAAAATGCTTTAATATTAGAGAGGGCACTTGAGATAGCTGAGGAACAGTCCATGACTGAAGAAACTAAAAAGAGATGATATATCAGACTGGCCAACCTCAGGGAAGGGTGTAGCGCAACTTGTTGGAGGCTTGGGTCGGCGCGATCGGGCGGAGCAAAGGCAATGTGGTCACGATGGGTCTATGGTATTAGATCGTGGGCGCAGGGGACGATTTGATTATCTTGTTATCTGCTACCTAGCTACCTCTTGAGGCCATTAAATACTTTATCTAATAGTGATTATGCTGGCCCGAGGCCAGCGTTACGAAGTAGAGCTTCCATGCCTCTGTACCGAGGCCAATGCTCGCATTCAGATCATTCTGAGCATTCCAGAGCATTCTTCGATTTGGAGTCCGGTAGCACTCAGCTATTCAGAGTCTGCTGGCATTCTAGCATGGGGTCCGGTGGTGATGGAATGCTATTGCATTCCATTATGCTTGGACTCCGCTACCGTTACCCAACACGGCGGCGAGGCACATAACTAATTTCTGCTGTCCTTGGATGGCGAGGCAATTCTTTCACTAGCAGAAGAAGTTCTTTGGATTTAGGATGTTAGAGTTCAATTGGGCTTCATCTGTTAGCCATTGTACATTGGATATTGTGGGGTTGCCCCTTTCTGCTCGGGGAAGACACCGTCTAATCCGCGCATATTCATACTGTCGCATCAAGTGCTATCGGCAAGTCTCCAGTGGTCAATCTTCGCCGCCAGAATCCGAAACGTCGCGGGTGACTGCCCCGAAACTTGAGAAAACAGGGCTTAAATATACATCTGCGCATCCTGCCGTCAAGGATTTCACATCGCAAAGGTTTGTTAAGTTAGAATGGGGCGAGGCAGTTGTTCCTTAGTTAGGCGCCGATCTTGTAGATTTCGCGGAAATGACTGGCTTGATTGCTAACTCGAGAAAGTAACTAGATTCTTATGGGCGGGCAGAGGACGTCCACCAGCGTTTTCACTGGGGCCTTTGCCTTTGCTGAGGCATCTAAAGTCTAGTAGGGTAGCGGCGCCGTTCCAAAAAGGCCAGCGAATGTGCGTGCTGACACCCTTCCCATGCTCGTGATGCTTCGCGGGAGCGTTACATAAAACGGAGTCACGTAGTGCTATATGCCACAGAGTCAGCGGCTATGGAGTCCAGTGGCATTCTAGAATGCTAATGTTCCGTTAATAGCATTGACGGCTTGCGTGGCGCCAACACGGCGGCAGAGCAGGTTACAACGATGCATCAACAGTGGCACGCACATAACGGTCTAATGCATGGATAGTGGTTAGAACGAGGTAAGATTAGTGGGCATGAGCTAATCGTCTATTAGTCCCCGCGATATCCCTTTCCCCGATAAGAACCTGATTGATATATTAAGTGACCTTTGACTCTACTTGCCTGCTCGGACCTACCTGGACTACGTGCTTCCTTACAACAGCCCCACTCACCTCGACGCTTTCTCTGAAATTTTTTCCTCTTCAATCCGCTGTCATGTTTTGCCGTGAGGAATCATGGCTAGCCGTAGAAGATGTGCCGCCGCGCGGTGTGGGCCTGTTGGCAATTAGGCCCAGCAAATAGCGAGAGTGGGTAACCAACGTAGGAAACCAACCTGTCTTTCAACACTAGTGGGTCGACTTGCTTATTGTTTAAATAGGAGCGATGTGCTGGCCGTAGCCATCACGCTCAAAACGAATAAATCATCTAAGACTGCGGACTCTAAACGCGTTAGCTAAAGCAGACGCTTAGTTCCCGACCTTAAAAGGGCTTGAATTTTTCTTATCTCTTCGTATCTAGCTCTCCTAGCCGGTATGTGCTACTTTCAATGACTTGAGCTGATTCCAAACAAAGTACAACAGTATGGCTCTGCTAATTGCCTTCTTGAGTTGAACGGAAGCCTTCTGTCATTTAGCGACAGATATGGCCGATCGGGAATACACCGTCGGATGGATTTGTGCCCTTCCTATAGAAGTGACTGCCGCACGCGCTGTGTTGGACGATGATTACGGGCCCGGAGATCGGTACCGGCCGCTGTTTGAGAAACATCCGTGCGACAAAAATATTTACCATTTTGGCGCTATAGGAAAACACAATATCTTAATCGCTTATTCTCCACTCAGGAACGACGCCGGAATCGCAGCTACAGTCGTAGAACACATGCTCTTTAGTTTCCCGTTGATAAGGATTGTCTTAATGGTCGGTATTGGGGTCGGGATTCCTGGTAACGGCTGTGATCCTCGACCCGGTGACATTGTGGTCGGGACAAAGTTAGTGCAATACGACTTGGGCTCTAATTCATCGAACGAGCCGCCTCCCGTATTCCTTAATGCGATCTCCAGTCTTCAGCAGGACCATAAGCTGAGAGCGAGTGGGGTCCATCAATTTCTTTCAGAAGTGATCGCCAAAGACAAATTTCTGGGCTTTATGTTAAAAAATTTGATCGGTCGGTGTGACTATACAGATCCACTCGTTCACTATGGAATCATTGCTTCTGGCAACCAAGGAATGGAGGATGCCGGTTCTAGGGATCGGCTTGGGAATGAACACGGCGCCATTTGCTTCGAAACGGAGGCGGCTGGCCTGATAGATAATGCCCCATGCCTTGTCATACGAGGAATCTGTGACTACATAGACTCTCGTAGAAACGAGGACTGGGAAGGGTATGCTGCTACGGCGGCGACTGTATACGCAAAGGAGCTGCTTGGAATTGTTCCGCCTGACCAGGTTTATACGACTCCTTTCACGGCTGAAGCGATCCTAGCTGGTTTGTCTGCTCCGTCGCCATGTGGTACTGAACGCCGCTAAAAACTCTATTTCTTGAAGCCTTGGAGCAAGGTGGAGCTGATATAGATGATGCGAAGGGACAAATTATTGCCGCTCTGGGAGGAAAGTTTAATTTCTACTTAATGTGTCGTCGGAGTTTACCTAACACTAATTCAGATGGTTTCGACCAACGTGTCTTCAATTGGCTCTCACGAGTAAACTATGCAACGAAGTACAGCGACGCTCGCGACAGACGCTTTGAAGGGACGGGGCTCTGGTTTCTGAAGTCACCTGAGTTTGCCGCATGGCAGCGAGAAGGGCAGAAGCAGAAGACGTTGTTCTGCCCTGGCGTTCCTGGTGCTGGAAAGACCGTAATGTCATCGATCGTAACTGACTATCTATGGGATGCATTTCCGTTCGGGGAATTTCAGGAGCACAGAACAGCTGTAGCATATCTATACTGCAGCTATGGGGTGCAATATGAGCAGAAACCCGTTGACTTACTCTCTGCTCTCGTAAAACAGCTAGTCCAGAAATTACCGCTAGTGCCTAAGCCCGTTAGGTGTCTATATGACACCTACCGTTATCGCGAAACGCGGCCGTCGTTTAGTGAGATGTCTAAGACACTCCTTGCTACTATGAGGAACTTCTCTCGAGTGTTTATCATTGTTGATGCTCTGGATGAATACGAGGGTGGTGGCGCTCGCGAGATATTATCCGTGATTCGGGATATACAAAACCTGTCGGATGTGAGGTTGATGGTAACTTCACGCGAAATTGCTGATATCCCGCAGGAGTTTGAAAAGGACATCCGCTTAGACATTCGGGCTAGCGAAAAAGATGTTAGGAATTATCTTGGATCGCGTTTTGCGAGAGGGGGGACTATATCAGCGATTCTCAAGAATGAGCCAACTATGCAGGAGAAAATCGTAAATACTATTGTTGGGAAGGCTGGCGGAAGGTAGGTGCTCACAAAAACTCAAGACTCAAATCCTTGCTTACTTTGACAACTTTTCCTTAAGCTTTCGGTATGCTCGGAAGTCTATGGATTTGCTGTCCCGTCAGCATCATCTTAGGGGTGTCCGCAGGACTCTGGAAAGCCTGGAGGATAGTACTCATGAGGATAATAAATAAGGGATTTGGAGTTATGATGATGAAGGGGTCGAAAGAGCTGAATAAGAGCCCTTTTTTTGGATATTTGGGGTGGCGGCTGTCCTCTCTATTGCTGTTATCTCTCCTGCTGCTGTTATCGATCTTGATGCTGTTGTTCTGCCTGCTGATACTTCTTTTGTTGCGGGGCATGACATAGGAGCACTCTGCTTAGGGGTAGCCACTGCCGAGCACCACCTTGAGTCACCTCCTGAGTCGCTAGCTCTGTAATAGCAAAGAGGATGCTTTTAAGGAAGTTTTTGGAGCATCGCTGCCTACATAGGAATTCATGTATTGAACTCTGGTTGATACTCACTGATACTAGGCGGCTCTCTATAGTCCTGGACCAAATCTTCATACACTTCTTTTATCTCCCGCCTTCCACTAAGCATTTCTTGTGTCGAGCGCCTTTTTGGCCATCAAGATGAGACATTTTGAGACATTTTTATATCCCTCATCTTCTCTCGAGGCGAACTTTACCATATCCTGGTGATCCGCTAGGATGGCGATTTGCTCCCCACTCGCGTCATCCGGGGCGGCTGACTCTCTAGGTACAAGCTATAACTAGTTAGTATCGGTAATAAATCGGGCCGGGATTCAGCACTCACCACTACCGCTTTGCCGGTGGCTAGCGGGGTCGGGTATTCCTCGTAGGCATATCTAGTGACAAAATTATCCTTAATAGGTGCATATTGCTGTTGCCGAAGGCGTTCTGACTCCCCCCCAACGTGCCGAAGGATCCTGTCGTTGACTTTCACAAACGTAAATGGAGCCTTAACTTGCCGGTCTAAGGCGCTTCCACCTTGATGGGGGGTACCCATGAAGAGAATACCGTCTGTTAAGAGCACAATCGATCCGTGTTCTTCCGGACGCGTCCGTGAGAGGTAAGAATGAATCAAAGCCTAGTTGCGTTAGACCTAGGATTGAGAAAATGTGTCGGTATAGAAGTTTTTACACTTTTAACAAGTATTCCACCCACACAATGAGCCACAAAAATGATGGGACGTCTTTGCGTCTAGTTAGAATCTGTTAGCGACTGTAAAATTTTTGATTGCATTTGGGTGTGAGGACCTGAGTTAATTTCCTCTTCCGAAGCAGATCGGAGACCAAAGTGTTCGCGTGGTCATGGAGAGACTGAGCGCAAGTGCTGTATGTGTCCGCATTATAGCCCCAGCTAAAAATCCTCGCATTCGGGATATCTTTTGGGAGGAGGTCTCGTAGCCAAAGGATGTTGTTGGACGCAGTCCAGGTCTTTTCGCGATCTCCATTCAATCCATGTACGGCAACGATGCTGCGACAACGGGAGATGTAATCAGTGTCGGAGAATCACTAAAAAGCCATGCCATCGGCTTACTCAACGATTGGGCTGGTGCCTTCCATAAGGATCTTGAGTCCCGCCTCGGGCAAGGGCTGCCCATTCCCCGATGACACTGTAGATGCCTGCTGTTTTGTATGGCTTAGTATTTTAGTTTGGGGGGAGAGGGGATTATTCACCGCACCCCTATCCATCGCGCAAGGGACATGAAGGGATGTCCAAGAACCATTTTGTTGGAATTTCAACGATGTAGATAGAATGGGCTGGTTATTCTACAAGATCATGCGATCGCGGCTGCTATAAGTCTTATGCCCTTGCCGCCGAGTTGGTGCCGCGCGAATGAAGTTGCGTATGGGATAGGAGTGTACTAGCATACTGGACTCAATAGCCGCCAGGTCGATGTTATAGTCGTGCTCCCCAACTTGATTGAAACCCAGCGATAAAGTTTGCGGGGGCTTGTTTAGTGGCGGAGGCTGGTTGGTTGTGTGCGCGTGCTGCTTTTGGTGAGGCATCCGAAATAGGTACACTGTTTAGTGACCACCAGGCCGTTATAATGCGACCCCACCCCCCTTTTTTGTGCACAGCATCTCTACAATATGGTATTCACATCCACAACATCTATTGCACTGCGCCAAGTGGAGCTACTCAGTAGTGCTCCAAGATTATACATGAGTCATCTGGGGGTATGGCGGTCTCGTAGAGGCCTATCACCGCGACGTGAGGGGATTAAGCCACCTTCACAAATTCACGCCGCCATGTCTCTGGATGGTATAGACAGTTGCAATGCACAAAATCGTGATTGTAGGATAGAGTAGTATTATATAGAAGTACAGACAAGCAAGAGGTTCCCATTGTTGTTGTTCCATTCGGTTTCAATGCTCGCTATAGTATTAGCCCCTTTTAACGCTCCGCCAACAATACCATACAAGCTTTTGCACGCCAGACAATGAACAATCGGCCAGATGAGTTGGCACACATGTTTGCTTTCTTGTTCGCTTTTGCGTTTGCTCATACTAGTTAAACTCCTGAAACGTTCCAACGTCATCGTTGTTTGCTGTGTTCCCAACAGCACCATCGCCAGGTTTCCAACGACAAGCAGATCCGCTACCAGACCCAAACGCTATCGAGAACTGCATGCTATCCTCTCTGTTAGGAATGACTTTAATACAGTCGTACCTTGAAGAGTGGTGTGAGCTCGATAAATTGGAAGTCAAGATCGGCTCTGACATAACGGACAAAGGGGTCCAGAAAAATTGGACAGAACCACCACTGGTTCATGCACATGCTTCTAGAAGGCTTCGCATGGATCTAGAAGTTTTCGTGGAGAAGTGGCCATACGGCGAGACAGGTATATGGCAAATTCAGTGTCTTTGGACCAATGCTGATTTGAATCTTGGATCTAGGTCTAGTGAAACAGTTTCTCACCGGCACCCTCTACCAAATACGTATCACTCTGGAGCCATCTCTTGAGAAGATCGAAGGGGGGCTTGGGAGGTTTTGCTGGGTGTGTGGTTGTACACGATATCTGGGGGAGCCTTTACCCTCTGTCGGGTATTTGATTGAGAAAGCGAAAGAGCAACAAAAGGATCTCTCCCGACGCTGGGGGTATGTGATGAAGTATCTGGACCTTAAGGAGGACGATTTTCCTGTGGGGAAGGGTGATCGTGTGCCAACTGCATCCCCTAGACTGCTTCTAATCCGCCTATTATTAAATCGTCCGGAAGTGTTCGCGGAGATGAGGAAAGATCCCGCAACTGCTTTTGGTTAGTCCTCGCTCCTACCTACGCTCCAGTCAAAGATGCTAATTAGCTCTAAATCCTTTAGCCAATATAGGAGAGCGCCTCGAGCTGCAATCTCCTAACTCAAGGCTCTCCAAGGTGTTGAGAAGAATCTTAGGAAGAGTCTTGCTACTTCTAGTGTCATCCACACTCGCGCCCTGGCCATAGCTGAAATGCGGGGTGAGAGTAGTGGTAACCCAAATCCCCACTTCCTTGGCAGACTTACAGAGACTGGCCAGGTCTTCGACCGGAATGGGAAGTCTAAGCAGTGCTGTTATTTCTACAAGGGGATGATGGGCTATAGGATACCTGCGGAATTCGCGCAGGATGATATTGAGGATGAGCTAGGCCGTGCGAAATGGGAATTCAGGGAGGACCATGTTCACGCTTGTGCAGAAGTTGAAACCAGCCTTCAATGTAGCCGATATTGGGCAAAGAAGGGGGGGGACAGGAAATATTGAAGATATTGGTTGAAGGATTCCTGACGAGAACGCTCTGGTGCCCGCAGGATGCTAGATATAGGAGGAAAAGGAGAGATTAAGAGTTGGTGTTTCCGTTTTTTCCCTACCATCGTTCTTGTGCGTGAGACAATTGCCCTGATCTCGGCGTTATAGTGAGCATATCATGGCCAGGTCGGCCACCTATATGTGGCCTTGGGCTATCACGGTCGCACATTATTGTAACCGGAATAATTCTGTCTTGTTTTTCATGACCTATGTATACCAGTTTTAGCCACATCTGAGGCTTGAAGCAATTGCACTCGAAAATAGCTACCGGGGCCGTGAGGCTTGTAGCGCGGTCCCATGTCCCTACCTCCTTTTTGTACTGGTCCTGTCGGTGTCGCTAGAAAATAGGGGGGGGAGTGTCTGTTTGCGCAGTGAAGAGCCGAAAGATAGCACCCTCAGGATTTTTTGCGGTTCCAGCGATCTCAATAGGGTAGTTGACAACCTCCGTAAAGGTTAACCTGTCCTCGTATCGAAGGTCCATAATCCTATCGGCAATTTTTGCCACAGAAAACCTGGGGTGGTAGATTCTTCCTGGCAAGTCTCCCCAATTTTCATCATCGCTTCTCCCCGTAGGGTACGGGCCGTCGTAACCGGAATATGACCAGTTGTCTATATCATCATCCGTGGGGTCCTTAAGATGAAAGTCGAAGATGATGTAAATTCCGTTGGCGGCGCCAGTCCTTCCGAGCCTCACCACAACACAGAAACCAGTCTCATGCCAACGATATTCATGCTTCATGTCTGCATTCTCATCGTTGATATAATCTGTATACTTACCGATGACATAACCCTTCCTACCGGTCCAATTTAGATCCCCACTGGTGGTCGATTCAAGCCTTCCGATCTGGTAAAAGACGAAGCCTCCATTTTCCGAAAAGTCGGACACGTTGGATTTAGTGCTCTTCTCCGGGAGGTTAGCCCTGCGGCTGTATGGAGGATCCTCCGGCTGGACATTAGTGTTGACGCCTAGGATTTCATAAGACATATACTCGAGATTGCCCTCGGTTTCTAGTTGATCTGCCCGCAGTTGAGTATCAAATCCCGGGGCGATACGGTAAAATATGCCATTCCGACTTCCAGCGGGAATCCAGGGGACGAGACCCTCAACCAAAGCATTTCCGAGCCTGTTCAGGTCGTCTTGACTACTGTAGTTCGTCGTGTCAACCATTTCCACCAGTTTTTCAAACGTAAGGTGCCTGGTATACGCCCTCCGTTCACTTTCCTCGTACGCCCAGGAGGAGTAGGCTCTCTGATGAGCTTCCATATGCCATCTCTTCGTGACGCTCTCACTGCCGAGGCAGTCGTCGAACATGCTTATTTTCTTGCGCCGATAGAAGGCCAAGAATTCTTTAGTGGGAGGCATGGCAGGGGTCGATTAGTAATAGACGCCATAGTTGGATTTGTTTAAGTGACGAGGTGGAGGACGTAATGGATAGAAAGCATGAGCTTTATATCCGGTACGAAACATGTGGCTCGGTCATTGCGCTAGTGAATGCTGAGGAATGCAATAGTCAATGATATGAAAAGCACCAAAGGTCCACGTTATTTTAGCGGCAGAAAGCAATGGTACCGGCGGGAGTGCCAGCTAGGGCTGCTGCATGGCTACCAACACCAATGCTAATCCAAAAAGCGGTGTTTAGGTGTCTTGTGATATATAAACTCAAAGCGTTATGGAATTCTTGATGTGATACACGAAACTTCAAGGTCCCTTTGTCGACCATCCTGAAAAAAAGCACTATGGTAGCCGATCCGCTAGCATCCTGGGTAGCATAGAAAACTCGATGAAACCGATCAGCGCCCTCTACCTCAAAGCAATGCCATCCGGACCACGATTCTCTGCGGATATTGCGCCGCCAATAAACCGGTCTCAGCACCGGTCTCCCCTCCGACATGCTACTATGCCAGCCAATATGCCACCCTCAGTATAATCAAATTGGCAAACCGTCTACCTCACCCCGGGATCTAGATATTCTATCGGTACCTTGAATACTCTAGTCTTATTCAGAGTGCTAATGCGGAACATATACGATTCCCCCAAAAGCGGCATGGTCTTGAATACCGCCGTTTTACCATGGGTGTTAAAACGGTAAAGCAGCGGTGATAGCGAATTAATTGTCCTCGTCTTGAAGCCTTTAGCCGTGGATTTGGTCCCCATCAGGCCCGCTAGAAGATTCCCCGATCACCAACCCACAGCGACATGAATGAGTGGGCCATGGCTGGGGCCATCAGCGGGATGCCACTTCTTACACCTATTCCTTCAAAGTCTTTGGGCTTTTTCGGCAACCTTTCGTTCCGCTGCTGGAATCGCCGTTCCTTGGGTAATTGAGGCCTCTAGTACTCCGTCCCACCATCACTTTACCCGCCGGTCATCGTTACTATGATACCCCAAAAAGCCTGCCGCTACTCTCGTACCACTTACAAGCTGAAATGAGGATGGCCGGCAGCCAGCTCTACTCTCAACCCGGGGGGGTAGGGTGCTTTGTTCTGGCCTCCGTGTCCTCCGATCCGAACTGCGCGGTCTCGTGAGCCTATTGCGAACTTTATACCAGCGCCGGTAGGGAGTCTACAATATTGCCGTTCATGAGATTCCTATATTCGCTCCATACAAGATCAACGGCTTCAGACTCCACAAGTCGGCGCTTGTCCCCAGCATTGGGTCGCTGTCTAGTCCAGCCGCACTTGCAGCAAATGGTGACAGCAGTAGCTGCCATAGCTGCGACAAACGCCTCGCTCCTAGGTACGATTCGGTCGGAGTGGCTACCACAGGTTGATGGTCTCGAAGTCGGTGGGGATTTCCAGGAGCTCATAGAGAGGTTCGGGGTGGGTGAGGCTGTAAGTCTCTTGGAGCCCTTACTGAGGTGTGGGACGGCTACTAAGGGAATTCTGGGAATAGGACCTACCAGTCATAAACGAGGCTTCTGGGCAGGCAGTACCGTTAGATACGGGCGCAGCTCAAGAGGTAACTGTTACCGTGGACACTCGAGCCTAAATACATATCTCTATCACGACATGGCTGACAGCTATTTATTGTTAGAAACCATCGCCTTTGCTGCTCGATCTTGACTGGGACCTTGATGATAATGGAAGTGATCCTCTGGGGGCGCCTATGCGACCTGGGAGAAAGGTGGATAAGGAGTTACCTGATTGGAAGGCCTGTGAATTATTCTCGGCGAAATCGTATTAGCGCTAGCGACTGGATGGGGGATAGAGCTGACTACCTACAGTTGCCGGCGTTTCCGCACCGACAGAATGCTCTGCGATAAATCCAATCCCTTCCACTCGAACAGCTAACAGCGAGACCAAGCCTGCTGCTATGGCCAACCCCGCAGACTACCATTCTGGATAATGAAAAGCCCGTGGCGTTCCCACAAAGGGAGTCACAATTCCAGTCTCAAGGAAGGGTGTAACCCATATGCGCCAGCAGAGCACGGAGGCCATAGCAACAGCAACGGGGAAACCTAAAAGTCGCCGGCAGCTACAGGTACCACACTATCCCGCGTATTACGCCACATACCCAGGCCTCATTCCAGGAAAAGGGTCCGGAGCTTCGATGAACAAGCACCCTTGGATACGGGTTCAGTAGCATCCTCTAAATGGAGCCATTTCTACGAGGCGAAGAGATATGGTGTGTCGGCCAAGCGCTCCCGCTACCGATGGCCAACTGAAACCATTCCAGTGCACATATTGCTTCTATCGATACCCAAACAGGCTAGAATGGGCACACCGCGAGTGATCCAAACATTTCTCGCAGCGTTGGTTAAGCGAGGTGGACGGGGCTTTCTGGAACTTCGAGATTTGCTCCCAAGTGTCCAAATCGTGGGATGAGCGGATGGAGCATATTGGCGACCACTACGAGGGCAGGTCGGACATGGCAGCTTGGGATCCACGCGCAGCACCCGCGCCGCTGCATAGAGGCCATATGGCTCCTCTTCGGGAATACGAGCCGGGTTGGGATGTAGCGGCAATCTAACATCGTCAATAAGTATCTCCCGTTAAGTCACTTATCCAAAGACTTTACCACTGACAAAGCGGCCGCCCTATTACAGGATTAACGAACAAACCACCTCACTCAACCGCCATCTCTGCGCCCTCTACTTCCTCACTACTAGGGCCCTGACTCAACACCTATAATATACCACAGACCCACTAGAACCTATAGTTGCCCTCCCATACCATCGACTACACCCAACTTCTTCACCCCACCGCCGACTCCTGCTGTGGCGCCTCCCTCCCCAACCCCCACGACTACACCACCCGCCTCGTCCACCTGCGCGACCACCACCGCTTCGGACGCTGCAGGGAGACATTTTTGAGGAAGAGCCAGTTCATGCGGCGTTTACGGGTAGAAATGGGCTCTTAGAGGCCTGTAGGGGCGCCGGGGGGGCTATGAGAGGGAGGTTTGCCAACTAGATTCGGAAAGTTGAATATTATTTTCCGATTTTTCGACTGATTCATACTGGGCAATCCATCTCGTTAATCTTTTTTTTTTACATTTTCCAAACCTCCCGTTCGTCTTAGAACGGCCCGTTGTCTCCTCTTTTTGGAGTTCTCTGCTAGCCCCTCCCGTTTTGGCTTGCTGTGGAGGAAGTGGTTTTTGCTGTTCCTTTTGATCATTCTCTTGGTAGGGGAGATAACCCTGGTTATTATCTACCTGGACTTGTCTCCTGACCGGTTGACTAATTTGATACCTTTTCCTATTAGATTAGCTAATAGATTTGTCTGCTCCCAGTCGTGAACGTCACGCGCAATATAGACGTCTGCACGGATAACTTTATTTCCATATCGATGTTCTCTCACTACAGTTTCCTTCATTTTGCGTCTTTATTTCAGAACACATAAACCCGTCACCCTCTCCCTCAGCCTCAACCCCAATACGGTTCCTCCTCGCTCTATCTCGTGGCCACACACAGAGCCTAACCCCGCTCGCGGGGCCGGCAACGATAGAGTAAGAAAGATCGATAGGGTCAATTGCAGGACGGAGAGGAAGGCAAGGGTATGGTTACCAGGGTACGCCAGCCCGACATTCGAGAGACGGATGTGTGGGACGCCGCCGATGCTCATGCTCATGGCAAACTATCCCAGCGACATTTGGTTGGAGGTCGATGCAGAGGTGATATCACTAGAGCAGCCTCTACCGAACAAGCTCTGGTTGGCGTCCCCATTATTGGACTCGATGTCGATGCTGGAGAGAATTCCCAACTGGGGAAATTATATAGCCCGTCCGGGTAATGGGGTTTCCCCTTGGCCTATCCCGCTATCTCCTCTGTATTCTAGTTATTGAGTTTTGTTCTACTCGATCTATTCCGTATAGTCGACACCCCCACACCGACTCAATTCGTTTGTGTTTAACCGGTTCCTTACAACTAGAATGCACACCACTGAGATAAATCGTCCCTTTTGTTGGTGGCGGGGCGGTGTTAATATGGGCCAACGCTTACTCCTATTTTGGCAGCTGCGCGATCACCAGCACTTTGATCTGCTGAGTTTGAACTGGTATATGTACAAACCGCTCCATGCCCCCGTCTACCCATCTAGCTCCAAGAGGATAGACATTGCAGGAAGAGAAGGCTGTTGCCTAAATAGCTACTAGCCCCCCACACCGATAAGAGAGTCACAATTCAAGACAGCCCCGCAAACGTAAACCCCTCTCTTCCACCGAAACCCCAACAAATTACCAGAAGAAGAAACACCAGGACCAATGGATCCTATTTGCTGACGGCTTTTGCGGGGACTCCCACAGCCGACGACGATTAAGCTTTCCTTATCGACAACCGGCGGCTTCCTGAGAGGTAGCACATTGGGCGTTCTGTATGTGCGTATGGTCTAAGCATTTACTTCAATCCGCTGAAGTTTTTTATTACTTTTCGCCCCCACCCTACTCGGTATCTCTTTCACCCTGATAGTAGCCCTCTTCCTCAGCAGCCGTACAAATGCCCAACCTCCGCCGCCCCGGGAGTTTTGTGCCTCCTCGCCGGGGGCTTCAGCGCAAGCCTGAGTATCGACTATGGCCACAATGGAGTTGCGGGACAAAGCGAACGCAAGGTGGTAGGCTCCGACGAGCAATCGCACAGAGTACTATGGTACAGACACCTCCCATAAGTCTCCGGACACCTTACTCTCGCTACAGAAGCAAAGTGTCCGGAGACTTATGGAAGGTGGTTGTACATGTAGATACTAGATAGCATCACAGGCCAGATTATTAAAAGCCAAGGTGGTGGCGCCGAGGTGGTGCTCAATGCTCTGCTTCGTGTGCCTACATGCGCCAAGAATCCTAGTTAACTGCCCGGGCTCAGAATCCGCCTCCAGTGCCAAAAACATTAGCAATGACGGCCACTTCTGGGGAGATCTGCGACGCGATCACCCACCACGACCCTGAAGAGAACAGAAAGTCAGACGCAGCATGCAGCACCTACTTTTCCCCAATCAAGACGGATTACGCCCCACCAGGGGATATATGATGGCAGGATCAACGCAGGTCCAACGCGAACACCTCGGTGGCGATAGCATCGGCGGAGAAGCGGCCCGCTTTTCTTCAGATCGTTGCCCGCGGGGGGGGGGGAGCGCGATACCTCGCTCTATCGGCCAGCGCCATGATGCCGAAGAGCGAAGGCTGATGGTGGCCAGAGCATTAATGTCGAGAGAGTCCGGGAGGCAACACCTAAGTGGCGGAGAAAACCTCCGTGGTTCCGTGGAGATATAGCGGCGTCTGCCCTCTGGCTTTTGTTTGCGTTGCAAGAAAACAGGTGCCGGAGATGCTGTGGTGCACGGGTTATTATCTGGCGCTGAGTGCCCTTGCCTCAACTGCCTTCGCGGAGACAATTCATGGTGTTGCGGTGTTCACCCGCCATGGCGATCGTCTGTTCCCTCCACCATCTGGCTAGCTAATAAGATTGCTGATCAGCAACTTTTAAACAGGAACCTCTAAACACTATTGGAACTACCGCATCACCCCGCTCGGTTTAACCCAGAACTTCTTTTCCGGCTCCTACTACCGCGACCGCTACCTCCTCTCCGGCTCTCCACAGCGAATCCTCAACATCTCCTCAACGACCTACAGCTCAACACTCGTTCCCGGCGTTGCGCCCAACCAGGGAATCCTCGTCAATACCGCAACTGCATTCCTCCAGGGCCTTTACCCCCCTAGCACAGGCAGCGAAGAAAAGATTACCAATAGCAGCGTGATCGCAAATCCCCTGGGCGGCTACCAATACGTCTCCGTGCTCCCAGTCGTGGCCAATGACGAGAATACGATCTGGCTAAAGGGCACGGACCAGTGCCCAGCTTATGCTGCTGCCGCGAGATCATACGCAAAGAGCCCAGAGTTTGCGGCACTGGCGGAGAAGACAAAAGGGTTCTATACACAGCTTGAAGAAGCACTGAAGGGGGTTTGGGATTATACGGACCCTACTGCAAACCTAACGTACTCGAATGCGTACGATATCTTCGACCTCCTAAATGTGGCGTCCATCCACAATGCCAGCATCGCGAACCTCATCACACCAGACCAGCTGTTCCAGCTACGCACCCTCGCCGATGCACATGAGTTCGCCCTCACGTACAACAGCTCGCAACCTGCGCGTTCCATCGGCGGTGAAACATTTGCCGCGACAGTCGTCGCTCAGCTCAACAACACAGTCGCCACAAAAGGAAAGCAAGGCAAATTCATACTCATGGCCGGGAGCTACAACACCTTCCAGGCGTTTTTCGCCCTAACAAACTTGACATCCGTCGGTGGTGATTTCTTCGGCCTACCGAACTACGCAAGCACCATGGCATTCGAGCTCTTCACAGAAAAAAACACGACTGCCTTTCCCAGCAACATCTCAGACCTCAGCGTCAGGTTCCTCTTCCGCAATGGCACAGATCGGGGGCCCATAGCAGCCTATCCGCTATTTGGGCGAAAGGATACAAGCATGCCCTGGACAGACTTTGTGACGGAGATGGACAAGATTTCCATTGGGACCGTGGCGGAATGGTGCCGGAAGTGCAGCGCTACCGTATCTTTTTGCCAGAAACCCGTGGGAACGTCTCCGCCAACGCCGCCGCATGCGGAGTCTGTCGGTGGAGGGAAGATATCTAACACTGTTGCGGGGGTCATTGGCGCGATGGTGACTCTAGGGATTATGTTGGTCCTAGGGGTGGTGTTTTTGCTCTGGAGGAGGTCGGTTAGCGCGAAAGGACCGACTCAGATGAAGGAAGGGAGCCTTGGTAGTTAGTGTGAATTTCATTTATTTTGGCGGGAAATTGCCCAGTTTTGTCCAATCGAGTGTGTTCCACCTAGGGGGGAATGGCACTACACGAGTAACTAGCCGCGCCGGACATGCGCTGAATTTTTCACCTTCATTTGCGGAATGCAGAAGTTGATGTATTACTCTGAGCCTACATATACCGTTGAGTCGTGCTGCAAGAATACGGTCGGGGCAATGGACTCTATTATATACTAAGAGCCTGGAATCGGAGTGGAGCCACGTATCCATATTCTTACAACGCGAGGTTCTTGCAGGGCCACTCGACTGTATATATGAGTTCCGAGCCTCGACCATGCTCCACACGAGAGCGACCACCGGGGGTCCGGCGTAGTAAACTAATATTCTCCTTTCCCGCTCCAAGACGCAGAAACCTGCATTGTCAGCCAGGGCTTCCTCCTATAGCCTTCATCTCGTTAGGGCTCTAGGTAAGGGCTACATTTCGTTTGCATGCAGTTTCGTATAGATGAGTTTGCTCGGTTTAGAGGGGAGGTAGTTGTCTACATCTTGCATTTTATACTTCACCATGGATGAGATCTCGAAGCCGCTAATACCTGTATAGACCAGTATCCATTCTTAGAATACGCTATAATGTCATAGCTACCACGTACCCAAGTCGCAGAGGAAAAAGGTGTGCCACAGGCAAATTATTCCAGCACCCTTACTGAGATTGTCAGTTCAGGCTCTGCGGCATTGTGTCACACCTTACTCAATGACCGGTCAATACCCGCGACCCTCAATAGGAACTATGATGATGCATGTAGCATCGAGATACGACCTCATAGGTATTGCCTCTGCTATTTCTGGCTGTGAGCGGGGCAATATTGGGTCTAACTCGAAAGATAGTGTGAGCCAGACGACGCTCTCGTGAGCAGCTAGGGAAGGGCATAAAGCAGTAGTAGAGCTGGTGTTGGCTAGAAGCGGTGTTGAGGTCGACTCCAAAGATGGAAATCGCCGGACGCCACTATTTTGGGCAGCCTGGAGAGGACAAGAGGCGGTGGTGGGGGTCGTTGCTCATCCAAAAGTTTCCACCATAGGCAGCTAGGAGAAGACATGAAGGGGTGGTGAAGCTATTGCTTACCCGGAGTGATGTTGAGACTGACTCGGGGGACAAGTATAATCGGACGCCGCTCTTTTGGGCGGTCAGGGAGGGACATGAAGCAGTGGTAAAGTTGCTGTTTACCAAGAACAATATAGAGGTTGAGTCAGAGAATGGGAGCGGCCAAACGCCGCTATCGTGGTCAGCTAAGGGGCTAAGGGGGGACACGAGGCCGTGGTGATATTGGCTAGGAGTGACGTTTAAGTTAACTCGAAAGACTGCAATCATCGGACGCTACTATTGTGGGCAGCCTGGAACGGGAACGAGGCGGTTGTGAAGCTACTACTAGCCAGGACTGACGCCACGGCTGACCAAAAAAACAAAGACGACCAGACACCTATGTAGCGAGCAGCTGGGGGGGGGGGGACAATGAAGCGGTAGTGAAGTTGCTGTTGGCCAGAAGCGATGTTGAAGTTAACTCGGAAGACTGCAATCATCGGACGCCGCTGTGGTGAGCAGCCTAGAACGGACATGAGACAGCGGTGAAGCTATTGTTGGCTAGAAGCGATGCCGAAGCTGACCCAAAAAAAGATAGAGACAATCAGATGCCGCTGTTGTGGGCTGCCAAAGAAGGTTATGAACCACTGGCGAAGTTACTGCTTGCCCGGAACGATATTAAGGCCGACCCAAAAAATAAGATTGGCCAAACCCCACCCTTCTGGGCGGCTAAGGGAGGGCACGAAGGAGAGTGGTAGAACTACTACTACCAGCTAGATGCGGTGCTAGCGCTAGCTCGAAAGACAGCTGCGGCCAGACCCCGCTGTTGTAGGCAGCAGAGGGGAGCCATGACGCAGCAGTGAAGCCGCTCCTTGCCCGAAACGATATTGAGGCCGACTCAAGGGACAGAAACGGCCAGGCGCCGCTGTCTTTGGCAGCCATGGAAGGGTATGGATTTTGTGGTAAAGGTGCTGTTAGTTAGGAGAGCGATGTTAGCCCAAATCCGAAAGACAGCGACGGCCAGAGAAGGGCGTGGAGCAGTAGTGTGAAGATGCTATTGGCCAGGGGCGACGTTGAGGCGGACTCGAAAGACGAAATTCACCCGACGCCACACACTACTTGTGGGCAGCTGTTGGAAGCGTGTTAACACGCTCGAGCATTACTCTATGCTCATACATAAACTTAGCGTGTGACCGTGTTTATATCGGCACACACACATCCTATTAGCTAGCCTCAATTCAATTACATCTACCTACTCCGTCCATCGTTCCAACAGCAGCACGGGCAGGCCATGAAGCCGTGGTGAAACTTTTAACTTTCTCTCTCGGGATGATATTGAACTTAACCACACAAGACACGGTTTTTCGCTAGCAAGTCGATTAGGGGGCAAGTTGTGAGAAGTAGAAACAAGTTATACTGAGTCTTCTACTGAGCGGACTACACTACATGGTAGAACTGAGAGAGTCTGCTTATGCTCGTCTCCTCAATGAGCTGCTTTCGCCGCCGCCGCTGCAGCAGCAGCATGTAAGGAATGCTCGGAAATGCAAATGACCTAATAAAATAATATCCGAGCATTCCTGGCGGTGACAGCATTTCATTCTTTGCGAACAAAATAAAATAAAATAAAACAAAATAAATAAATAAATAAATGAGCGAGAAAAAAAAAATGCAAATAACCAAAGGGAATAAATGAATGTAGTTAAATGTAGTAAATAAGATTGATGAAGATGGCAAACCAAAAAAAAAAAAAACCTCCGTGTGTTGAACAACAACCACCCCCAGCTGGAAAGGAAGGAAGAAATGCTAGCTAGCTAGCTAACGAAGTTGCGATATACGGACCGCAAGGGACGTTGTTGCATCCTCAAAGTGTCGATCAATCAATGCTCTCTCTCTCTCTCTCTCGCGGATACATTTTTTTTCCTTTCCCCGCAACATAAGTTTTTTACACACACACACAAAAAATAAAAAAAAAAAAAAAAAAAAGCGGTAAGTAGAGAGAGAGAGAGAGCTCCATAGGGACCCCTCCCTCCTGCTCTAAAACACAGCTTTTTTTTATTTTTTTATTTTTTATTTTTTTTTCCTCAGCACTCTCCCCCCCCCCCCTCCCCCGTTTCTCATTATATACTTGACCGATATA
>JAJDFE020000307.1:17500-42004 GCA_021527465.2 Geoglossum glabrum | reverse complement strand
ACCCACACACACCTCCCTCCCCCCCTTCTCTTCCCAAATTACCGTGGGTGATAAACCATCGTCTGAAACCTCAACTCCTCGTCTTCATCCTCGGCTTTCACCATCCATTCCCCGCTATACTCAAACCCATACTTTGCATACAGCTTCTCCCCCATCGGGCTGGCGGCCACTGTCGCCGGAACGCCATCTCTCCCGGCTTCGCGCAGGCCCCACTGCACGATGGCCGAGCCAGCCCCGCGGCGCTGGTAGTCGCGGTGGGTGCAGATCAGCTCGAGCTGGAACCGCGAGGGGGAGCCCACATCGAAGTGCTGGGTCACCGCCGACAGAATGGCATCGCAGGCGCTGAGCCGGGCAGGAGGCGCGTCG
This sequence comes from Geoglossum glabrum, assembly GCA_021527465.2. Classification (NCBI taxonomy): domain Eukaryota; kingdom Fungi; phylum Ascomycota; class Geoglossomycetes; order Geoglossales; family Geoglossaceae; genus Geoglossum; species Geoglossum glabrum. Next base: position 41,638 of record JAJDFE020000307.1, on the reverse strand, counting down.
GGGCGCGGCCGAGTGGAAAGGAGGTTTTGGAATGAGATGCGGTGGAAATTCCCTGTTTTTTTTTTTTTCTTTTAGGATCCACCCACCCACATCCTTTTAGAAGAAATCCCCGGGGGGGAAACATTCACTTTTTTTCTGCTCATATCCGCCCGGGTAAAAAAAAAAAAAAAAAGAAAGAAAGAAAAAAAACACTCACAAGCCTCACAGCCCTCCCTCTGGCTCCTCCTGAAGTCTGCCATCCCATCATTCCCCCTCCTCTCCCATATCCCAAACGCTATCGGCCCCACCCTCATTCCTCCCGACTCCGCCACAACGAAAGAATACGACGGATTAAAAATATCAGCCTGCAGGCGCTGCAGCCAGTAGCCGCGGTGGTCATTCGGGAATTCCTCTCGGAAGGCCCAAAGATAGCGATAGAAGGGATCGTCTGGGAGAGCGTTGAGCACAATATCGAGGATGCGAGGGAGGTCGACAACAGTGGCACTGCGGAGCGTGAGGTCCATCGGTAGAACCAAACTAATTTTTTTTTCTCTCCTCGTCCGTTCCCTTTTTGCAATTAAAACAAGTATAAAAAAAAAAATTAAGAGAGGGGGGCCTTTTTTAAAAAAAAAAAAAACAAAACAAAACAATAAAAAGAAACCAAAAAAAAAATTTGTAGGAAAAAAACTATAAAAGAAACGTATATGTGCGTATATGTATACGGAGAGGAAGGGGGGGAGGGAGGGGGGGGGAGGTTTCCTATCTTTTTATTTATACAAACGCGAGAAAAACGGAGGGCCCGATTCGGACGAAAGAAGAAAAAAAAAAAAAAAAAAAAAAGGAGACGTAACCCACACCGAGACATAGTGAGTGACACAAACCAAACCAACAAAACCAAAGCTAGCGGAAAGCCCACTCCGCCGCCGCACCACTTGACAAATCCCCCCCCTTCCCACCCCCCTCCCCCGGCCCGGTCCACTTTTCGTTTAAAAAAAAAAAAAAAAGAAAAAAAGACAGACCCAGCCAAGTCTCCTTCTCCTTCTTCTTCTTCTCCTTCCTCTTCTCTGCCCGGGTACCTGCGTACAAAAGCTGTCCGGGGGGGGTCTGGATTGCTTGGGAACCCCCGGTGGGAATTGGGAGGGGTTGGTAGTGGTGGTGGTGGTGGTGGTGGTGGTGGATGGAATACATACAATACGGGGGAAAAAAAAAATAAAATAAAAATTGGAAATTGGAAATATATGCGATTCTTCCATCTCTCTCTCTCTCTCTCTCTCTCTCTCTCTCTCTCTGTGTGTGTGCTCATCACCCACATCCACATCCACATCCACATCCTTTACCATTGGGTTAGGGGTTAGGTTAGGTCAGGTCAGGTCTGGCCCGGTCCGGTCAGATTAGGTCAAGTAAGTAAGGAAAACGATCTAGAATCGCCTAGATCCCATTTGCATTACATTACACACGCACACATATGCGCACACACACAGACGGGGCGACAGACCACGACAGCGACAATAATAATAACAATAGTAACAGTAGGTAATAATAGTAATAGTGGTAATACAAAGGAGGCGGGAAGACGCGTGTGCGTGTGTGTGTTCCAGAACTCAGCGGGGCTTGCAAAGCAAAGCAAGCTGAGTCTTTTTTTTTTTTTTTTCGCCTTGCTTGGGTATTTTTCTGCTTGCGACGCCACTGTAACGCAGTTGCCAGCCCCAACTGGCTTAGTAGTAGTAGTAGTAGTAGTAGTAGTCAAATTCCTGTTGCTTGTTATTAATTATTCGTTTTCTGCTTCTGCGGCTGCGGTGTGGCACGCACGGGAAGCGGCGCGAAAAAAAAAAAAAATAAAAAATAATAATAAAAAATAAAATAAAAATAACAATAATTTTTTTTTGGAAGGTGTGGGGGGGGGGGGGAATTGGGCGGTCGGAGCCCCCGATTATGGGAAGGGGGGGAGGGGGGGGGGCTGCCGTGCGCCACGGATAAAATAGTATAAGCCACTCAATCCGCAGGCGGCTTGTCCGGTGGCGCATGGCATGGCATGGCATGGCTTGATACTTGCGGGAGATGTGTGTTGTGGTGGGATATATATATAACAAGATACGATATAACAAGCACACGATACAGCCAGCACAAAGCACACTCACACACTCAACAAACAAACTACACATGTTACTCGGGGTACAAAAGCATAAGGGATTGCCAGCCCCTAAGCCCCCCCCCCACTTTTTTTAAGGAAAGGAAAGGAAGGGAAATAGGTGGCGCGCATTCTGCACTATAGCAAATAAAATCCCTTGATGCTTGTTGTTGTTGTTGTTGTTGTTGTACCCCGGGTATATATCATTACTACTACGTCTCACCAAAAACCCCAACCACCACAAACACCACCACCACACACCTGTATGTGAAGCAAGAAAATAAAATAAAAAAAACACACTTATGTATATAAAAAGCGGTGAAAAAAAAAAAAAAAAAAAAGAACCAAAACTGAGATGCCTAATTTTTTATTTTTATCTTATTTCTGTTTTTTGTTTTTGTTTTTGTTTTTTTTTTTTTTCGTTTCGGCATGTGCAACAAGCGAAAGTATGATATAGTGTGGAGGGAGATTGAACTTTAAAAAAAAAAAAAAGAAAGCCACCTCAGAAAGTTTTCTCCAGACACGTTTTTTTTTTTTGGTTTTCTTTTCTTTTTTTTTTTTTTAATTTGGCATGCTTGTGTTTTCGGCTGGCGGGCGCAAGGTTGTATGTATGTCGCGTGCGTCTTTTGTCTGGGGGGGTTACCACTACTACTACTGCTACTGCTACTTTATCTTCGTCTTGTCTTTGTCGCAGGGTGGTAATAATAATACTAATGATACAAGATATGTAAAAGGGGAAAAGGATAGAAAAATTATGCAAAAAAAGAAAGAAAAGAAAAATAATAGGAATAATAATAGAAATATAAACCTCTCTCCTCATCGATCGAAATAAAATTAAAAATTAAAAAAAAAAATAAAAAAAAAATAACTTACTATAGCGAGGATGGGGAGAGGGGGTTTAAGCTCAAGCCTAGACTCAAGCCTAGACTCAGGCTTAGACCCCAGGCTTAGACTCAAGCTTAGTTAGACTCAGGCCTAAACTCAGGCTTAAAACCCAGACCTAGTTAGTTAGACCCATGCTTTTAGCGCCCCTACTTACATCACCGAGAAAGAAAAAAAAAAAAAAAAAAAAAAAAAAAAAAAAACATCCAATTTGGAAAAAAAACCACCAGTGTTTTTTAGTGGGGGTTGTTGTTGTTGTTGTTGTTGTTGTTGCTGTCGTTGTTGCTGTCGTTGTTGTCGTCATTGTTGCTATCGTTGTTGTCGTCATTGTCATTGCCATTGCCATTGCAGGCAAGGTAGACCAAGGCAGGGGGGGGGGGGTTGGGTGTATTACTGCTAGCTGGGAGTCGCTAAACAATATTTTTCCTTTTTTTTTATTTTTTTTTTTATTTTTTATTTTTTTATTTTCCTCCAACAAAAGTGCGAGAGAGAGAGGTAAGAGAAAAGTATGTGTATTTATTTATTTACTATATAGTAGTATAACAATAAAAAAATAATGATGGGTAATGGTGAAAGGTTTTTTTTTTTTTTTTTTTTTTGGACTTTGTTTAACTTGTTTAACCGGGGATAGGCAGTCTAGGGTCGCTCCCCCCTTTTTTTTTTTTTTTTTTTCGCCCCAAAGCCAACCCAGCCCCATCAATCTCCGCTTTGAGCCAACAACCACCTCCTTCGTCACCCAAGAATGAATCAATGGGCACCCGACGCCCGGCTAAGCCTAGTAGTAGTACGATAGAACAGACTTATCCTACATTGCGTTCACACACAGAGAGTAGTTATAAAAGCAAAAACAAGGTCCTCTTCCAAGGAAAAAAAAAAAAAAAAAAAAAAAAAAAGCACCTCCTCCTTCAAGATAACTACGTAACTGTAACTGGTTTAGTCAGATAACAGAATGATAGCTCAAAGGCCAAACACAACCCCAAAAGTCCTCGCGCGCACACATATTTTTCGACAAACCTCCATCTCATCCATCTATCTAACCCAACCTCCTCCGCAATATAATCCATCTCTTCTTCTGCGCCCCCTCTCTCCCTAGCACCCCCCCTCCCCAAAAAAAAATAAAAATAAAAAACAAGCCAAACCAACCAACCAACCAACCACAACCCCCCCTCCCCCAACCAGAAAGAAGCACTTCTCCACACACTCTCTCCTCCCTCCCCCCCCTCCCCGGGGTACGCACCCGCCAAGAAAGGAAGAAGCGTAGAAAAGGAAAGGGGAGGAACAAAAAAGAAAAGAAAAAAAAAAGAGGGGGGGGGGGAATTTTAAAAAAAAAAAAAAAAGATAGACAATGATAACGTGAAACCCTCCGATTGGCAACCCCTTCACATCCAGCCAGCGAGCGCGCCCTCCCTCCCTCGGCGCCCCCCCCCCCCTTCCCTCTCTTGCTCGTCAAACCGGCAAAGCGAAAAGCGAAGGAGGAGGACTAAAGGGTTATCCTTCCTAATTCCCGCTCCCCCTCCCCTCCTCTACACCCGAACGACGACGACGCTTGGGATTGGATTCAGGCTGGCTGGTTAGCTGGCTAGCTTGCTAGCCCCCCCTTCCCCCTCCCCCCCCGCAGCCTGCCTGTCAGCCTGTCTGTCTGGTAGGAATGGGTCTGCGTGCGTGTGGATGTGTGTGTGTCTGTGTGTATATGTGTGTGTGTGTGTGTGTGTGTGTGGATGTGTGTGGACGTGTGTGGACGTGTATATATGTACTATGTATGTACTTACATACATACATACATACATCATACATGCGTAGCACATACGTACATAGTATACACACGTACACATACACCCCTCACCCCACACCCGTACTTACAATGTTATGCAAGAACACCCAACACGCCCTTATTTGTTTTTCAAAAAAAAATAAAAATAAAAAAATTCATTTTGATTTATTTATTTTTAATTTTTTAATTTCTCATTCTTATTATTTTTTTCCCCTGCTAGAGAGTTAAAACTTCTAGCCTTTTTTTTTCTTTCCTGAACGGCGGGCAAGTGACGTTTACTTTTCGGATGAGCCTCATTCTCATGCTGTCCGAGGAAAAAAAAAAAAAGAGCGAACGGACAAGTAGACGAGCATGAGGGAACGAGGCTGTGATGGTGTGTGTTGACTCTAAGGGCCTTTTCCCCGCCCTCCCTCCCCCTTCCTTTTCTTCGTTCGTTCGCTCGCTCAGCGGTGGCTGGCTGGCTGGAGGTTCTCTCCACCCTTTTGTTTCTTTTCTTGCTGGGTGTTCGTATTGCCCTCGCTGAGTGTATGTATTGCTTCGGGGGTGCGGCTGTCTCTGGGACTGGGTGGGGTACGGGATATAAGTTCCTGTAGGGAAAACCTCCCAACCCCACTCGAAGAGGTCTTTCAGTTAATTGCTCATGCTTGCAGCCTGGCGAGGCAAATTCGCCAAGCCAGCGGCTTTCGCAAGCTGGATGCCGCGAGTTACTAAACGCGGCGAGAAGTTCATGATATGCTTCCGGTGTGCCGGCGCGATGTACGGTTGCGCGTAGAATAGAGGCACTCTGGGGCTCAACCCGGAAGGGGGGCATAGCCAGTTCGGTCTTCTGGGTAGATATCTGCCTTGCGGCTATGCCCACAGGACGGGACCTAGGTCTCATCACATCGTAGAGTTGGCCAATCCAAGCTGAACCCACATAGTTAGATCCTCGGATTGGCCATCCCTCGCCAACAGATCTCATACCATTCATTTTGTAGGCCTAGCTCCATTCAACCGTATGTATGTGCGCTCTCGAATCTACACGTCGTAGCAGAATGGAAAGGAAGAAAAGCTGAGTCTAGCCGCAGTAGCCAATACGGGGTTGGTAAATATCCAGCCCATAGTGATTTACCCCGCACCTTGTGTGTAACGCCTCGAAAACGGTGCTCCATAATACCCGCCCAATAGGAAGTATGAATGCCGGGTGGGCAGCCTACAGCACCCGAGGGGGGGAAATTAAGTGGATGCTGGTGAGGGTGTTGGCGGATAGCTTGGGGAGAGGGTTTGGGAAGAGGGGGAAGAAGGGACGCCTGCTGTTCACCCATTGAGCTTCCATAACGCCCTCTGGCCCTTCAGGTCATCGAGGTTAAAAAACTCGTTTTTCCACTCATAGTCCGGGTTCCCGAAAATCATCCCCCAAATGTCCTTCAACTCGGAAGGGACTCTCCACATCTCGTTCGGGTCTCTCACAATCAGTCTCTGGACGTGTCTCGGCATTCCTTGGTCGGTGTACCCGTCTCGCGCGTGCAAGACGAGGAGGTTGTTAACGAAAACGAGGTCGCCGCGTACAAGATTGAGAGCGAGGGCCTTTTCACGTGCCGTATAGTGGATGGCGTCGAGTGCTTCTTTTTGCGCTGAGGAGATTTCGGGAAGGTTACCCTGACGAAGGTTGTTGGACGTCGAGGTTACGAATGGCTGGCGGAAACAGAGCATTGTAGCGTGCACGCCGGCGTTGTACAGGAGAGGCCGTTCGAGGACGGGTTTTGGGCCTGTTTCGAGCGGGAAGCTATCCCACAAAACAATCAGTATTAACCAGTCTGAGTCTGAGTCTGAGTGTTTTTATAATAAACAGCAACCCTGGGTAATGTATGCGAGGGAAAGAGGGCGAATTACATGTCGAAACTCCAATTCCTGTTTAGAAGTTGAATAATATCCGGCCTCTTACTCGCCAAATCATTGTAGACCTGTGTTCCGCTTGCAAAATACGAAATTCCACCAATCGCAGCTGGTCGAATCATCAAGTTCGAGACGATATCTCCAATGTCGGTGTGGAACCCCTGAACGGCTGAGTCAATATATATAGGAAAGCAAGACATTTCTTTCCTCACTACGTACTATCTCATTTGCGGTGGAAGTGAGTGGCACATCCGATCTATCGGCGCTGGGATCTCGTGAACGATCCATGATGTGAGCTAGTCATTACGGAGAAGATCGTTAGCTGCGAGACCTCGATCTGATACGGGGCAATCCTACCAAAAACGCTGTCGTTCTCACGCTGGTGCGCACGGCGGGACCCTATATATGATGAAATACCCGCGTGCACGATCATGATCTCCCTTTCGTCATACCGGTTTATATCTAGACCACGCAAGAGGAAGATTCCTCGATCCTTATATAACCCAGCTCCGATGTCCCTCAGCCTTTTGCTTAGCGCCTCCCCGACGTTGAAAGACTCTGGCGATATATAATAATGGGCTAGTCCCCGGTCTGTAGGGCGCTGTCAGCGTCTTGCAGTCTATGGGGTAGCTAGGGCCTAGCTATCCGCGATATCAATCGGAGGGCACTCACTCTGGAAAGCACGCAGAGCGTTGTCTATAGCATTATTGTCATGTACACTGATCTCGTATAACCAATCAGCTTTGTTTCTAGGGTCCGAAAGCACTTCCCCCGTCCATCCTTGCTTGCATTGGAGGAATTGGACGGGGAAACCGGGGGGTAGTGACTGGGGTTGTTGTATGGCCTCTCGGGAGTGTCTGTCACTTCTCTGGCGGTAGTCTTCCCATGACGGAGATAAACTCAATGGTGGATCATTTCCTGTTGATGGCGGACTTAGTGGTAGACTTGGCGATTGAAACTGGTGATACGTTTGCTGCGTACTTTGGTGTGAGGGCAGGTATGACACGGCTGGCGGTGGCGACCCTCCATGCCCTGCATACTGCGGTGCTGGGTACTGCTGCGATGGTGGGTACTGATGCGGGTACTGCTGCGTTGCTGTATACGGCTGCGGGACTTGCGGAGTTGCGTACTGTTGGGTTGCGAACTGCTGCGGGACTTGCGTAGTTGCGTACTGCTGGACTGCATACTGCTGCGGGACCTGCGGGGCTGCATACTGATGTGGGGCTTGCGGAGTTGCGTACTGCTGTGGGATTGTGTACTGTGATGAAGCCGTGGGCTGCGACGAAGCCGAGTACTGTAGGGAAGCTGTTTGTGGCTGCGATGTTGGGAGATACGCCGAGGCGGGGTATGATGAGGTTGTAGGGCTGGAAACAGGCGAAGTTGGGTATGAGTACGCCGGCGGGTTCCCAGTGCCACCACCTCCATGGCTCGATGACGGCCACCGCGACATTCTCGAAATACCGGTTTTGCGAAATCGAAAGGGAATTCTCCGCGAACGCAAAGAATTTATCATTCAGGCTCTGGACCGGATCAGTGACTCTTGAGAATGCCAAAGCATCAAACAATAGGTGTTTGCAATAGAGAGAGCACCGGTGTGGGTCGATTGCGGATTTTGTTAGCCTGCTGGCCTGCGCGTGTCGACCATACGCACAGAAAACCCCTCAGTAGGTAACCGTTCGGCCGAACGTGGATCGTCGCAATTCGTCAGGAGGGAGGCTGGGGCGGAGGCCCGACGGCGGGAGACCGTTTTTCCAGAAGGCTACAGCTCCCCAGCGACTGCGACTCTTCACCCTCAATTCAAGAGGAGCCTGGACCACCACAAATCCTCCTCCGTAATCCTCCGTACACGTAGGTTGGGTGGGTCTTTCGACACCCTCTGCCATTCCTCCAACCCTACAATGGGGGGGTATGCATTAGCAGGGATCCTTCACTTCGACTCTTCAATATGCAACACGAGGGGGTAGTGCAGGAAACCCACTTCGATTGGCCCATGCGACCCTGTCCCGAAGGAAGTTCAATTCATTCGTCTGGAGCCCTGCCTTCTCCGAAGCGGTGCTAATCACCGTGGTCCTAAAAGGTGATCCGCCAAAATGCCGTCGGCAATAATACAAGAAAACATCTGCAACATTTGGTGCTGATATCTCCCATTTCTCTATCATCGTTGCAGATTTCTTCTTAATTTCCCGGGCCCTGGTCTGTGAATTTGTAAGTTTAATAGCACATAGAGAGCTGGTTACTGATTGGACTACAACTCATGACACTCACATAGAATGATGCTAAAATATAGGACGGAAACTCTTTCTGCGTCTTATGAACGAACTGAGCATTTTGCATTAGTAGGAAGGTCGCCAGGAACATTTCCCACCAAGAGCCAGCTGCATCTAGGTCATTAGTTGGCGCCTTGGCCTTCCTGTCGAGCCGTTTGAAGATAACACCGAGCTGAGCCTTCTGGAGATCAGCAACAGCCATGTCGAGCTGGTAATCCAAGCGCGTCGGTATGGGGTTGACGTTATTCAGGATCGAGTTCTCGTCGTTGATTGGTTCAGCCTCGTCGAGGCCAGAGACAGTTCTCTCAGATGAGTTCAACCTTGACCCAACCAGAACGTTAAGGGCAAGGTCGACCATAGACCCCTGCTCTGCATTAGACCTCAGAAGCAATAAGACGGGAAGCGGGAATTGATACCTTATTCTCCCTAGCAAATACGATTGCCTTGTTCATTAACCATAGAGTCTCGCCACCAGCCTCGCTCCCAAAGCCATAAACATCCAGCAAATATCCCCGCTTCTCTTCAATCCAGAGCTTCAACCGGTTAGAGAGCGCCCGCATATCCTCCATAGTTGCGTAGTGTGGCCGGTCAATCTGTGCGAAACCCCCTGCGGTCCGATATTTCCGGCCGGTGAGGTCATCCATCTGGGGCCTGAATTCTCTGACATTAATCTCGAATCGCGGGCCGGCCGTCCTGAGTCCTTCCGCAGGCCAAAGGTGATAAAAGCACACTGCCTTCTCCTCAGAGAGCGAGAGCCATTGAACCTCATCAGGCGTTGGCGACTTCTTGCCCCAAAGAGGAGAACCTGGGTGCGCTTCGTGTGAACACCTTGCATCCCAAATAGCGACAAATTCACAGCTCTAGGTACTCACTCTCTCGAATAACGCTACAGTCTTTCAGACCAAGTCTAAAGCATGCCGTTGACCACTGCGATGTGGGGCTGGCGAAGACCTTTCGGCACCGGGGGCAATCACCCTCACCCGCATCGCACTAGACGGTGAGCACTTCTCCCTATAGCCGCTCAGGAGGGAATGACACCCACCTGTTCCCTATACACCGAACACCTAAAACATGCGCCACACTTACGAACCAGGAGCGTCTTAGCCCTCTTCCTGCCACTCTCAAGCTCGGGCGGTTTCTTCTTGCTACGCTTCTTATTCTCCTTTGGTGGAGTTGCCCGTACTATGACGGAGCCACCTGTTGGCGCAAGAGCTCTGCTCCTAGGCAGGCCACCAGACGTATCGTCGAGTTTGGAGCTTGGCAAAGAGTCTGTCAACGCCTGGGAAGACGCGCCAAGCGGCTCAGGTGATACCGCGATTACTCCCCAGCTGCTCTCCCCGTCGCCCGACCCAGGGGCATGGGGCTGGGGCACATCGCCCGGGTCTGGTTGAAGCGCCGCGTCCGCCCCGCCCGCTTCCGAGGTAGCTTGGAGCTCGTGTAGATCCTCGAGCTGCCCATTAAGATCTGCGTCGATACCACCAAACGCTTGAAAACCCGCAAAGAGGTACAGCGGGTTGATGCAGGGGGGGGAGTTTGTAACCGAACTAAACATCAGGGAAGCCTACGGAGTAGTAGTGCTCCCTGGACAGCAGTTAGGGTAATTGGCTGAGGCATGAGCACAAGAGCCCTGGGGCATACAAAGCAACCAAGCGGGGTCGATAGTCCAGAGGGAGGCGGTCGGGGTGGCTGAAACGGAGCAAGGGATTGTGTACGGCTGTATGTCTGGGGCCGAATGGCACACGAGAACTAAAAGGTACCAGGAAACGAAGCGGGTTAGGCGTGCAGTGCGATCGATGCGGGTGATATGTTGCGCATCCTCAATCCGCGCAGAGCACCTGATATTTGTAGGCGCCTTGCCCATCGCCAGAAAGATGCAGCAGATATCCAATAAGGCGTCGACCGGTCACCTCTTCCAGCGTAGCGTAGCCATTCGCTCTCCAAAGCGCCGCTTATGCATGCGCGAACTGGCCCCCATGTGGGCTGCCCGATATGTCCCACACCCAACTGCCCCGATGCCCTGCACTCGTGCATTGTGGCAGCGCCCAGCTTGTGAGGACGCTCTAGGCAGGGCTGCACTACGGGCTGCAGCGGGAGTCCTGCCCAGCCGCCAGACGCCGCCTCGTTCTGACGTCTGCGTGGAACGTCTGATGGCCATCCCAATCTGATCCTAATCTGATCCCAATCTGACCCCACCCTGGGCAATCGATGGCAGGAGCTGCCCTCACCAGTATTCTCCCAGGCAGAGGGTCGGCACTGAAATGCGATCTAACATCTACTTTAGGCCTTAAGCGCGCAACATCGATGAGCGGGTTGCCAACACACAGTTCCTCACCGGCCATCCCACGCCGGCGCTGCACTCTGATGTATCCCGAGTGGCCGACCACTCTTTGCGGTCTGGTGACATCTATCCCAATGTTCCTCTGGGCATGCAGCAGGACCCGCAGGAAAGAGGCGCGCCAACCTGATAGTGCCAGAAGCGCCCCACGGTTACAGGAAACAGGCCATCCATCCCTAGCAAAGCCCAGCACCCACTGACGGAAATGCACACCGCCTCACAATCGGCGTCTCTGAAACCAAGTCGCCCCAGTTGACCATACGACACTAGCCGTTGCCGCTCCCCCTTGGAGGTTTCGCCCGTTCAGAGGCTAGGACGAAATAAACAGTTTTAGCTACAGCGCCATCCCGTGAGCATTGCTCGTCCCCAGCCACACTGTCACCACAAACGCGAATCCCTCCACGCCCACGCTAAGTACCAGCTACAAACGCAAGGCAGCCGCCAAGCCACTTAAGCCAGTGTTTTGGAGCATACGTGGTGTGTCGATAAATTACCAGCAACAGGTATAACGAGAATCGAAGATACAGGGAATGAGAAGGGGGCCGAGGAGAGGAGATTCTAGGAGGGCGAGTAACAAACGCAATATCAGGACCCTAGGAGCCCTGCAGCAAAGCCGTCCCGGTCGCCGCCCTGCCAAGTGGAAGCCAAGCTGCTAGTCGCTGCCACGGCTCGCCCCCCGATAGACACCTCAATTCACCCTCACGCCAATACCAATACCCACTCCGCCCCAGGCCACGAGCCTACCAGCCACAAGCCAACGAGCAAAGGAGAGGCCAGCCACCAACGCCAACCACTAGCCAGTGGTTAAAGGCTGTATGGGGAGATATATATAAGTAAAATCGGGGAAAGGGGCTAGATCGATAGACCTTAGACACTCTACGTAAACGTGCAAAACCTGCGGTGGGTCACCCCTAAGGCTACTGCCGGCTCAACTTTCATAAGGCCGCCCCCCGCTAGATAGAGACAGGACTAAGGTCACCTGCTATCCCCTCTTTACAGACCGGTCGAACGTTCCCATGCGGTATGTCCCCCAATGCGCTCACTCTCGCAACAAGTGCCACCACACAAGCCAAGAACCAATAGCGATCCCGCCACAGAAACATATAGTAACCCAAGGCAAATGTACGCCAATCTCTAATCAATGGACAGCCTTAGATCGATCAGCAGTTGCCATAGCTAGCCTTGTAATCGCCCCAACTACCAGCCACCCTCACTGTAATTGGGTGTAAAATGCCATCCAGTTACAGCCGCCAGTCACCGTAGATAATCCGGATAGAGTGTCCCGCGAATCATAAGGCGTCGGGCACACTCGGGAACCATGCAGTAATCACTCTAGATGGAGGTTAGTAACCCCTATAACCTATTATTGCCCTGGCACCACCACGGATGCTCAGTGCAATGGAGTGCCTCCTAATAAGACTCTGAGGTCCCGAAATTCTTTCGGGCCCAACAAATCCGTCACCACACAAAGGGCCAACCAGCGGCAGTCAAGCCGTACCACGTACCACGTCTTATTTCGTGGCAGAAGGACAGTAAAGCTGCATCAACAGCACGCAGTGCAGTCATGCAGGATATCCCGATCAAGCATCTACCTGAGCCACAGCACCGGTGGGCGGAAGGCCAGACCCAATTCGGATTGGACGCCCTGCCCCGTTAACTCAGAAAAAGTGAGGCTATCCAAAGGTAATCCCGACGCCTCAGCCTCGCCCCCATCCAGTGCAGCCCAACCTCCGAAATCGCATCCGCCCGAAAACCCCCACCAGAGTCCCAACCCAATTCACTCCTCCACTCACGCGCACACATGAGTGCCGCCTTATGAATCAGGCACCAGCCCGTACACCCAGTCTAGGTCCAGGCGGTTTGACCAACCCACAGAACTGTAACGCCCTCCGGGTTGCCCCACCAGTAGAAGCACATGTGTTTAAACCAGCAAGGACACGGTGTCGTATCGGCCTAGCGACCCAGTGTGTCGGGATGCCGGCCGGACAGCGCTGCAACTGAGTTCCCGTCTACGTCCAGAGTCCTTTGTAGACCTTCGACCCGCGAAGACGTCACCTCCCAGGGAACAGTCCGAACTCGGCAGCGCAGCGCAATGCTATAGGCATTAACAGAGACGCAAGTCTAGACAGAGTTCAAATAGCACAGGAACCGGAAGAGTCGCCAGGAGATCCTATTCGCTATGGAGGGGAGGCCAGGCCACGGAAGCTCGCCGACAGATATCGGATCCTAGGTCCCCTACAAAATCGCAGATCAGCAACCCCAGCCGTGGCGACCGGCCATACCCAGACAATGCAGCGCAGAATCCGGTAGAGATGGAGCGGGTCTACCCCAGCGGATGCAGTCTTCGGACGCGAATCTCCAGAACTAAGCTCTCCAAACACTCGTCCACACTTGGTAGCCCTGCGAAATACCTAAAGGCGACAAAGCGTTGGGAGGTACTCTAGTACCAGTCGGGGTAGGGTAATATACCGAGTGCACTGGGAAGGCCGACAAGAACGTGCTAGGGGTCCTACGGAAGCTCAGGCCAATACTCTCAAGGCGTACCCGCAAGCCATAACTTACCAGCACAATTCCGCTTCGCCCCACCTAGCCTAGTTCTGTGTACCTGAAACTTCGATGATCAAACAACCAAATGAAACACAACAAAACCACCCGCCTAAACGGTATAGTTAGGGATTAACTATCATTCAGTGGAGAGACAGCAACAAAGCAAAACAACCCTTACCCCAGAAACGGGTTCACGACCGCGAGGCCTGATTCACGGTCACACACCGCCACTTGCCACGTACTTATTATCCAGACCAACGTTCAAAAATCAGAATCAAAAACACTTGGGCCCAGCGCGACAAGCACCGCCTGGGTATAAATGCATGAAGTAGCGATCTTGGATCTTTCAGCAAAACCTACTCTCCGTGAAGTTGCTGAGGACTTTCGTCAACAATTGGCTAGCGGCCGGCCAATGGGAGCCGATATCTATATCGGAACCGCCGCCCGATTTCTCCGGAGATCCAGACGATAAAAAAAAATTTCCCTTCAAATTCCTTTAATTTTCTTTTGGCCCGGCCGACACCATCAAGATGCGTCTAGAATAGCAGTGTATGCGCCGTCCAAAGTAAAGCGACTCGACATTGCCATTAGCAGAGCGGTGCAGTAGTTTTGGGAAGATGGTTTGATGGTTTGATGAGCAAAAGGGATAGAAAAGCAGCTTCTATCGGTCGTGGGAAACAACATGGACACGTGACTCAAACTACTCCCGTTATGGTACAGAGTGCCCTACGTTCATACAAACCACACCGCTTTAAGAGGCTTCAATACTAGTTCAGACCCCGACCAGTATGTACTAGTACATGTACAGTTCCTGTAGCTAGTTATGTAGCTAAAAGTAATCACCCGCATGCACCAATAAACAATGCATATTCCCGCGCTTTACGTAGTATGGATGCCCCACGTTGTATTAGCCATCTTTTTTTCAGCCACTCGGAGTAAATCAAATGACGTATTTTGTACTACGTATTCTGTGCATCCTCCCGAATAGCTACACCATATTCCCCCGTCTCACAGGAAATCTACCACCTAGCTTTACTTTAAAGCTAGTAACACTCATGCGTCTTGACAGGGGCGTCAAAGTCACACTGCGGAGGCAAGTCGATAGCTGTGGGCTAGAGACATGCGCGCCCCGGAAGTGTACAGAGTACAGAGTAGGTTGTAATGAACAAACAAAACCAAGCGCATTACTTATTTATCTGCAATCGCCCAAGATACTACGCACAGCATAACCAGTGCGCTAGTTAATCATCCAACACGTAACCCCAACGACCTGTCACGTCGTTTCCCCCATCTCGGCAATCACCCGCGGACGCACCCACCCGTGTTCAAATGAATACATGTGCACGTACAGTACATGTACAATTCCTCCGTACAACTCACCACCTAAAAACCTGTACACCAAGAGTGTAGCTACACAGATTACCTTTTTTTCCGTCCACCCGCGACGATAACCGTCTACCCACATCTAAATACCTTTGCCTAGCCCGATTCGTATGGACTGAAAAAGGATCCAGACAGATACCTTGGGTTCACCAGTAACAGTTGATGGATCCGCGGTGCGTTTGTACAGCGTAACTTGCAGTTACTACATATGTAACTACAGAGGGACATGTGAACAACGCTGTATCCAGCTCGTTCCGCGACTTTGAGAGCGAGAAGCATGCTCCGTATGAGTATGGAAAGGGCGATAAAAGAGGAGCTGTCTCCCAAAACCTGGTAGCTCTTTTCATACCTCCAACGGAGAAAGAACGCTTTAATTGTCGCTCGTTCACTAACAATCGTTACGCTCCAAAGTAGCCATGGTGTACGCTATTAAGACACTCCTCCTTCTCTCCCTCCTAGCCCTCGCCCACGCTTTCCCCTACTCCGACTACTCCTCCGGCACCTGCCCACCCAATTCCGACATCCCCGATGCCTACACTCTCCGTGTGCGCTGCGACCACAGCATCCAGGAGGATCTCCGGGACAAAAAAATCGAAGCCTCTGGTCAATCCTTCAACATCGGCCTCTCCGGCCCCTCGACGTACTGCCCGCCCAATGTCGAAGATATTGGAGCCTGCCCTCCCTACAACGAAACAGTGCTCATCGGCCTAGCTAGCATGGTACGTACACATATACCCCAAAAAAAAAACAACCCTCCCCCCCTCCATCTCTAACCCACCACGAAATATCTAGTACGTCGAAGTTCCCGGCGGCCAACTCGTCTACGTTACCCCGGCGGGCCTCGTCGGCTACACCCAAGCCCACAGCGCATACATTCCCCCAGGCAGCATCGTCGACGGCTTCGTATACTGCGCTGATTCCGATAGCCTTGCTTTCCAGGGAGGGGGCTTCCTAGCGTGCACTACGGACGGGATAATATACAAGATATACGCAGAGACACTGCCAGCGACGGACGAAAGGGGGACTTGCTTGACGCTGGGCGGACTACATATGAGAGAGTGGGATGAAGATCAGGGCCCTGGAGCATGGCAATACACCTAGGGCTCTATCCCCCAACCTCGCAGGAAAAGAGTTTTATATTATTTAATTGCCTTTGAAAAATTGGAAAAAAAAAAGTTTTCTAAACGGGGTGTTTTGTTCTGTAGGTTGTTTTAAATAGTTCAACAAGATAGAACAAACTAAAAACAAACCGTTAATTGCACACCAGAGATATACTCCCGACAAGCTGGTCGGGAGTCCACTTTTCATGTGGAAGCTTGCTTTAATTTTTTCCGACAACCGCGCAAGCATTGTGGGTGGTTGGTTAATATACCACCACATCATTCACCCACACCATTCACTCGTCGTGTGCCTTTTTGCCGGCCCTTCATTCACTACCGGCATAATGAAGCGAATATTTAAGGGTCCTCAAAGCCTTCGTCTCGATCCTCCTGCCCCTTCCTTCCTCACCATCCATCCTTCTTACTGAGCCCCGTCGCACATGCATCGGTTTCCGACACTATTGAAGCAGCGGCTTCAGCTTCAATCAGCATGGTCCCTTTAGTTCATTGGGCGGCTCTTCGTGCATAGCAAAGAGAGCCGCCATATGGGTTGGGGCGCTTTGGCGGGGTGGGGGGTTACCAACGGACACACCCCGACCCCTAGGACCTGCGCTGCGTTGTGCGGATGGGGGACGTCGAAGTACAACCCCCATCAATACCTGCCCCTACAACACCTACACCTGCGAGACAACCGCGGGGCGGCAGTGGCTTTGCGGGGAGGTAATGGGTGAAGGCAGAAACCCACTACCTCAGCCACCCAACCACTCGGTTGGGTGGCCTTCGACTCCCCCGCCAACAGCCGGAGACCGGCGGTCAGCCAAGTCGATTGGGACGAGGAACCGGATATGGCCCAGACATTCCGCGGGGCATGCACCAGGTCGCTTCAGGAGAGCCGGTACCAGGTTAGCTGAGAAAAAGTCTCGTCGATGAGATTCCTCGAACACATATTTCCCGACACACCGGTTCGAATCGGGTCAGATACTGTGGGGGTGGTTTCTAAGCCCGGGCGACTGCAGACGGCCCGATTGGAAGCGGAGAAGGGCGCGAAAGAGCAGCAAGAGGCCCGATTGGAGGCAGAACAAGCCGTGAAAGATGAGAAACTAGCTATAATACTTAGCGCGGGTAACTTACCTACCTCGCTGCCGCTCGTTTTTCCGTAGCAGAGGCACCACGAGCGAGAGCATTGAGCACACTACCCACCGGCCCCGATACTCTCAACAATACCATTCAGTCCAGGGATCAACGAATCGCTGTCCTGATACGTCGCTACGCCATAACGGTGCAGAGCACCCGAACGTTGTAATCAGAACCGCAAGGAGCACTGGGGCCTACAGAGGCCGAACGGACACGAGGTTGGATTGGAGGCGGGGGTGAGCCCCTTCTATATGGCCGCGCACAGCCAGGATGCCAACTCCAGCGGCCGCTGCCCCCCGGGCTTAATGGAGCAGGAGGATGAGCGGTGGCATTCCGTCAGTTGCCACCGCTACCGTCCCTCCAGAAAGACGCTCACCACGCGTAGCCGGTCCCCCCCACCCCCTTCCCCATTGTGTATGTGGGAGGGGACTGTCTTCACCGCTACATTGGGCCTTCTTTAGGCCCCGGGAGGAAAATCCCCCCCTTGGAATCCTCCACCGAGACAACTGATATCCCTACAAACCATGTGGCTGGTGCCGTTCAATAGAGATACCCTGAACCAGGGGTAATCAGGGTCTACCGACCGAGTGCCGAGGAACGGTACATGGAGGCTGGTCTAACCCGTGACCACCAAGATGAAGGAGAGGATGGGCTCGTGTCCAGAAGCGTTGGCCAAGCATGGGGGATAGGACTTTCCGCGCTCTCAACCTCAAATCTCCGGCTTTCCCACCACCTATCGTACACGCTCTCCGTATGTGGGTCCCCTACAACCAAGTCACAACACCCGGAGAGGTTGTCTCGAAACCGATTCGTGATATGGCCACCTCCTCAATCCAACACCGCACAATCCAGCACCCCACAGTCCAGCACCGCGCAGTCCAGCACCGCGCAGTCCAACACCCCACAGTCCAACACCCCACAGTCCAGCACCGCGCAGTCCAACACCCCGCAGTCCAACACCGCACAGTCCAGCACCGCACAGTCCAACACCCCCACCCCAAACGCGAGAAAGAAAAAAGAACCCGATTTCCACACCCCTAAAAACCAAAATACCCAGATCACCCCGCCCCTTACCAGTAAGGGAACACCCAACCGCACCGCATCTCCACGGGCCAGTCCACCACGGAACCGCACCGACAGAACCCGGAACCCAAGGCAGACAGACAGCCCCGCGCGCCAAGCCAGCACAAGACCTAGAGGACATTATCCATTCATTACATTTTCTAAGCACACTCTTTTCTTTTTCTTTTTTTTTTTTCACTCTACAAGTCCACTTTACGCTACTCTCGTAGCCCAAAGTCTGTCTCTCTCTTTTCCCAACAAACCCCCCCCCCCCCCCCCCCCCCCCAAAAAAAAAAGGGGGGGGGGGGAACTTCACAACACCGAGCAACCCTTCTTCCCTTCCTTTCCTTTTCTTCCACAACCAAAAAACCAGTAATTAGCTCCCAATACGCCTATATATATATATATATAAAATAAAACAAAAAATTAAAAAAAAAAAAAAAAAGCTTTCCCTCGCCCCAATCTGCCTACAAAAAACAAAAAATAAAAAAACAAACCCCTTCAGCTATACCCCCCCGATCCCGACCCCAAACCCTAACCACCACAACAACCTTCTTCCTTCCCCCCCCCCTTCCCCCTCCCCCTCTCCCTCACCTACCCACACACACACATCCATCCATCCAGCCCAACGTCCTCCCAAACCAACGAGAAAGAAGGAAAGAAAGAAAATAAATGTAGGCGTAATAAAGCAATAAGACACAGATGCAATAAAGCAACAATACACAGGCGTAAGAAAGTAATGAAATGTAGTCGCAATAAAGCAACAAGACATAGGCGTAATAAAGTAACGAGACGTAGGTGCAAAAAATTAAAAACCCTACGGCCACACCTCCCGCACCCTCCACCGCGGCTTGCCCTTACCCTCCTCCTCCTTCCCCTCGCCCTCCCCCTTCCCCTCCGCACCTTCCCCCTCCCCCCCCTCCCCCACCCACCACACCCTCCTCCTGCTCTTCTGCAAATCCAGCACCTCCGCCCTCTCCACAACCACAACGATGACCCTGAAATTAGCCCTGGCGGCCTCGTCCCCCAGCTCGTCGTCCTGTGGCATACGTCCTGTCGTAGATGGACTATTGTTGTTGTTGTTATTGTTATTATCGCGAGGGGGAGCAGCAGCAGCAGCAGCATCATCAGCATCACCAGCCCTCACCGTCCCGAGCGGGGGATTCCGAAACGGATCCCTAAGCTCCAGCGGCAGATTCGCAAAATGGGCCATCAGCTCGCGGGAAAAGGTCCACTGCTGCTCACCAACCGCATCTGCACGACGGAGACACCCCCGCAGCACCTCCTCCTCCGCCTCCCCCTCCCCCTCCTCCGGACCAAGCACCCAACCCCTTCCACGCAACCTCCACTGCACCCGCAGTCCCTCCATCCAAAAACAGCACTCCACCTCACGTCCGCCCGCCCCACCACCGAGCTCCCCCACCTTCGCCATCCGGGCATCCGTCGTAAACGTCAGCATGTCGCTCTCGTACACGCGCGGGTTGTGTTTGTTTCCGGGCAGCTCGCCAAAGAAGCCCCGGAATACGACCGTGCGGAGCCGTGGGGAGTGCGGTGGGGTGGCCGTGGTGGTTGCGAGCGTGAAGGTCGGCGTTTGGAGCGTCGAGATGTGCTGGGACAAAAGAGGTTTCCAGGGTGCGGGAGGGGGGTTGGCCATTTTATTCTGTTTTATTGTTTTTTTTCGTTTCGGAGGTGGGGCGGGGAGAGAGAGAGAGAGCTGTTGTCTTTTGAAGAAAGAAGTGGGCAACTTGGCTAATCCGCAGGGCAATGCTGTTATGTATCGTTTCGAGAGCATGAGCTGCCTTCATCGACGTCACTAACCGATCGCTGACTCAGCTCTCAAACAATAACCACCAGGTTCGCAATAGAAACATCGTGGGATAGTTATAGTAAGAATAGCTATTATCTTTATACTCATGTAACTTATTGGCATTTGTTCCCCAAAACCTGCAATCACAGCCCCATGAACCCCGCAACCCCTGAGCATGTGCAATTTCAGAAACAAAGGGGAATCATTGGACACGAGGCCCTAATCAAGAAGTTAAAAAAAAAGGCCCCCTTCATCCAACTTCTGCAGCAAAACTATATTTCTTCGCGGTGGAACGAACTCTCCCCCCCCACTTGTCAAATATTCAAAGCCCAAAGAAAAGTTTGAGCTTTAATAGATAACCTTCTCCTCATAAATCGGCGGTTTCGCCTCTTCGTCCCACACAATCCTGTTGGAATCATCCAAACGCGCGCCTTCATCCGTAATCGGGATCGAGCGGCTCGTATGTCGGATTTCCTGCTTGCTAACTCCTCCCTGGTCGCGCGGTATCCACAAAAGCGGGGTCGGAGAGCTGACTGCTGGGTTGTGGTAGGCGTCGCGCTCGGTGTCCGGGTTGTAGACAATATCCGCTGCATGGGCACGGGGGACAGTAGCCCGTAGGGCTGAGAAATCTGAGTAGCGGTCGGGGTGAAGCCATTTGGTAAAGAAGTTTGGCCCTTTAGTGGCGCCTGAGGTTGCGGCAACGTCGGCATCGGCAGGGGTGACTTGAGCAGCTTTTTTCTCTGACCCCGCGGTCTTCACGGAAGGTTCCCCACCATCCTGCTGGCCAGCCTCGAGAGCGAGGAGGGATTCCTCTTCGGCCTCTAGATTTTTGGGGAGGTACTTCAGGAGTGGATCAAGAGCCGAGACTAGAGATATGTGGAAAAGGACAGTAAAAATGAGGAAGACGACCTGAAGGATGAGTGGTCCGGGGGCGGCACGAATACCAAAGAGACCTATCAGGCAAACCTCACCAAGATAGACACCAGTGAGGATTTGTTTGAGCGCGCGTGGGTAAATGAGGCCTCGAGTGTCGATATTGAGATCATAGACGAAGAGGAGGTTGTACTTAAAGGCGAGGTAGAGGAGGTATAGGCCGATGGTCGCAAAGCCAATCACAAGAGGTGCGATGCAAGAATAGGTTATAGCTAAGTAGATAAGATAGATCGCCATCAGCTTGCTGGAATCCAGACAGCTCAAATGGCGCGTTTAAGGAATGGTTTATTATTACTCACCAATAACTGCCAAGTTGGTATAAATGGGAAAGACAGTTCCCCACCCCAACCCAGACAGAGAAGTCCACCTCCTGTACATCTTTCTCGGCGTATTGTCAAACAGTTTCCCAAGTATCTTTGCTAGGATCAGCCCCACGATTTGCAGCAAGCTACTTGAACTGATAGACAACCCCTGAACAATAAAGTATGAAATGTAGAGATTAGACGCCAATGGCAAGTTCTTGGCAAGCAGAGGAGCAACCGACGACGGGTCCTTAATAATACTCGGCACTGCGGCCGATGCGGCCGATGCAAGTGTAGCAACGAGGAACACTTGAACGACCTGGAATGCAAAGTATGAATTCTGAACCGTGAGCTCAACCTGCGAGAGAGAGGGAGCGCCAGAGATCCTGGCCATCACTTTACCGAACCATTAGCAGCTTGAGGCTTATGATAGGGGGTAAGAGAGGGATAAGAAGACTCACATCTCAGAATGATGGGCAACAAAGCCATAAGAATAGAAAGTAGCACCGCTGGGAGCAAACCAGTGACAACACCCAAAATGGCGGGTGGTATCTTCTTGATGAAAGAGAGGAAAGGCGCCTTCTCGATCAGAGAATCAATGTTGGAGAGAGTACCGACAAAAGCCACCGGGACGGACCAGAAGATGATAAGCACAACGACAAAGGCAGTAGCGCCGGCGATCTTAACGATCCTTTCCCACCACTTGAGCTTAAGGTTAGACCAGATGACTTCCCCAGGGGTGACACCAATATATCGAGGAGCCATGTGCAATGGCTGGTGATGTGCCACGCACTGTACGGCGGCTTGTGCGGCAGACTGAGTGTCAAACTCGATAAATGCAGAGTTGAGGAGATTTCCTTTCCCCGCCCGGTGAGTAGATTGAAGTTCGTCAACCTTAGGGATGAGAGTCTCAAGTTCCGTTCGTGACCAATTGATCGTATCCACCTTCTTCCCGATGAGGAACTTTAACCTATGCGTTGGTCGCTTTTTCTGCGGAACGCCCAGACGAGCAGCGACAGAGCCAGACTCATCGTTCGCATCCTCAACGGTATGGCCAGTAGTAGTGTCTGCCTCTTCGTCGGCAGTTGCACCACTCTTCTTGATCGCCTTCAGCCTCTCTGCGTTTGCGAGTTTGACAAGCTTTGTCTCAGCACCTTCGAGCTTCATAGCGATCGTATCCCTCTCCTTAACCAGTTCCGTAACCTCTTCGCAATCGCTGTTGATCCAGACGTTCTTGACCGTTGGGCCAAATACCTTACGGAGTCTAGCCTCGCTGACATAGTCATCCGGGATGGACGTTATGAGGACGGTTCTGGAGGAGATGCGGTTTGCATATAGAGGAGAAAGAAGCCAGGCCTGACGCAGGTTGATAAAGTAGATGCACTCGCGCGTGACCATGTAGAGGACGAAGCCTACGAACCAGAATGAGTACAATCCAGATATAAACTAAATTTTTTTTTTTTTTTTTTTTTTTCCCCCAGTAGCAATACATACCGAAAAAGATCCAACCGACAAAGACATGGGCATAATATCGATTCTTGTTGGCGATATTCCCAAAGGAAAGCATGTCCAATTGTTTCAGGTCATTACCGCCGGTAGCGTTGACTGGTAGAAGAACGGGCATGGCGATTAGGGATCCCACAAGGCAAATGACCACACAGATCTTCATAAAGCGGAGAAAGAGGTAGCCGTCGAGAGAGTGGTGCTCCAGCACGTACTCATCTTTAAGGCAGGCGAATGGCTTGATCCAATTGAATAAGCCAGTAGGAAGGCTAGGAGTGCGTTGACTATGAAGCAGCGGACCAGATTGTATCAGCACCAGAGAATCCTATGCTTTCGCATTTCGCACGCTCGAGCTGTCATTTAATCTGGACACCAAAGTCTTACCTCTCCCTCAGACTCCCCAGATATGTCCTCGGCGCATAGTGCCTCCGCTGGCTCTTCCTCAGAATCAGGAATATCAAGAACATGACCACCGCCACCAGCAAGACGGGAACCAGCGTAGAAACAAAGCCTGATAACGAACTAGACGCGTTTCGCGCGGATCCAACATTCGGATCCGAGTTGGCGTCCTATTTTGCCCCATCCCAGCGACAAGTGAGCAATTGGCAACCAACAATTGAAGGGAGTCTGTCTAGGCTTTCCGAATGAAAAAAAAAAAGACTCACAACTCGGCGCTGAAGCGCATGACTGAGGATGCGGATGGAATCCATCGCGATCAACCTCCTAGGCCCCCTCTCCCCCCTTGTAGGTGGTGTACACCGATGGGTGGATGAGAGAGTATAAGCCGGATAACCTCTCGACAGCCGAATAAAAAACGAGCGTGCAAAGCCGATAATAGTTGCCTTTCAGTGAAGCTTTTGTAAAAAATAATTGTCCCACTGCCCAAAAAAAGAGCAGGAAGAGAGAGATAGAGTAGGAGGTTGAGAGCGAAAAACCAGAACGAGCTGGCCCTTTTTGGTGGTTTTCGCTGGTTTTCGCTGGTTTTAGCTCAAGCCACTGGCAAGACCAAGCGCGAAAAACAAAATAAAAAAAAGGTATTGCACTTGCACCACTTGAGATACGTACCTCAAAGTGGGAAATTACACTTGAACCAACGATCGATCGGCAAAAAAACACACCCAGCAAACACA